>JAVFBW010173810.1:0-11013 GCA_034783835.1 Mopalia ciliata
CCATCATATTTTAATTATTATACTTCCGTTTATATAATATCAGCTGTACATGTTATTTATATCTATCGCACGTCCTACTTAAGATAATATTTCTGATTTAAGACATTAATCTGTCTGTGTTCTTTGGAGTGTTAACAGTGTCAATTACACAGTGGTTGACTTATGTAGATATTATTCCTGTATATAATTGGTCTAAATGACATGTCTCTTATATCACAGACTCTGCTATCTTATTGCTTCTCCTGACTTGAGATCAATGCTGTAGCTAACACATGTTCTACTAAAGAACATACTGATTTATTTAATTAAGGAGCACACACATTTAAAAAAAAAAAAATCAAACTATGACAACGTCTCCAGAAACACTAATATATTCATAATACACATACGGACACTAAAATATACTCATTATCCACATGATCTTAAAATACCCGTCCTCGGGCACAATTCTGAATTACACGGTTCCATGTACGTTTTAAACTAACTAGTTTACAGGTAAAATGGTAATTGCTGTGTTAATTTGACTGTTCGCTCAAACTCAACCAAACGAATGGTCTTTCTGACATTTTGGACTAGACTGGTCTAAGAACTCTACATTTAAAGGGCGTACTTAAGACTAAATTTCTATGATGTATTGAATAATATTATGGACAGGCAATTTCCATCAATCTTGAATAGTTATGTAAAATATTAACGCCATTTCGCATTTGATTTATAGCAGTGATTTGTGTCTTTTGTTTGATGTTGATACACTCATTTATATCGTTGATCCATAGGCTGCCGAGTATAGTAGATGGTTTTATACAGGGATGCATTTATAGTATTACAAGAAAGGACCAAATATAAAATTGTTATACCAATTTGTTATTATCTCACGAAAACAAGCCACGAAATAAGTCTTGTACTTATTGTGACTTTGTACAACAAACAAGTTTAAACCAAAACTAGATCACGTCAAATCTGCGTGCTTTGGAATGTTAAGACAATGATCAGAGCAATTACTTTTCGGGTAACACAAACAATCGGATTAGACACAAGATATGTGTAATAGAGTTAACAGATGGAGATTTATATTGTGTCGGGTCGTTTATCCCAGGGAATTTTATATAAAGCACAGGTTGTAATGGGCGATATTTAATTTTATAGGCTCGGCATTTAGTATTCTCAATGATGTACTCAATTAATCCATGCGGTCTGTGTTCATGTAAGAGTCCAAGATGTATCTAAATACCACCACATGTTGGTTTAATTATACACCCACAATAACTTCCCCCAAAATCCTTTGTCATATACGGATAATATCAGTCCATACGGAAATTAAACTATGAATAATCTAAGTGAAGAAGACATCTGTGTGGATAACAAGTTCTCCATTTACTCAGTTTTAGTTTTGAATATTACACTTTTACAGAGTTCTTGATACCAGAATAACGGCGTAATAAATCTAAACGTTGTGGGGAAACAACAGAGGAGCATAAAAATATATTCTTTACTTAATAACCTTATAATATGTCACTAAGAGGAGATATCCATAAGGGGACTTTAAGGTATACTTTAGATGTAAGTTTCCTGTATTTACGTTCTTACATTTCACAGCGACTGTTGTTTTAACGTCGAACTCAAGGTTATTGTAATTATACATGTATGACGACACACTGAGCACTTCTTATTTTGTTGTATTTTAAATACGATGAAAACAGTTAAGAAATCACCATAAGACCATACAGAATAAGCACAATTACAGGATAACCCTTCACGTGGTCACCACATACCGGGGTTAGCTATAGTATCCATGTAGAGAGTTGTTTACAATGATAGTTGACAATGATATTATAAAACAAAATACGGTTTTGTCTCTCATTTCCCGTATTCACCGCTTTTATCCATTTTGTGATTAAATTTTACTGTCTCAATACAACACGATTTGGAAATTATATCTAGAATAGCAACACAGTACATTATTTGTATTGAGTTATTGTAAAATGGTTTTGTATAGTATTTCAGTTTTTTATGAAGAGTGAAACATTTACAATTAGCCTAAACGTCTTTTGGCGTCAAAATAGAAATGAGAATTATTTTAAATTATATAACACTCACTGTGGTGTATCCTTGGAAATGCTAGCCTTGTTCCCCTTACAGGTAGTCCTCGGCTGCGTCATTGATTATTAGGCGATCTTTATCATAACATCACCAATGTGTTATTTATATCTGCCTGGTGTCGTTCTAAGGGTTATGTTTCTGATTGAAGACAGGAGGTTGTCACTGTTCTATAGTGTTAAACCAGTGTTGTTTACACAGTCCTTTATTTATGAAGACATTATTTTGTACGTTTCATTTACTTAGGAATCCCACATGTCAGGCTGCCTTCTTGATTCTAGTACTCAAGTCCAGTGTGAAGTTGACAGTCTGTTGTCATATAAGTGAGTACGACGTTAAACCCCAACTAAACAAACCAACAAATTGTGTGCATTCTTAAAATCTGATCTGAATAAACAACAGGGATGATCGCTGAAAACATATGAAGCAAAACTGGGACTGACATGGCAATGTTGTCTTCAATGATAAAGTACGAAATAAATCAAACTATAATGGGAAGGGTGATTGTCATTGCTATAACGGTATACACTGAAGTGTAATGATTATGAACAGACATTTTCAGTGCCTCTTTAAATTTAAAAAAAAAAAATCAGTCATTTGTACAGTTAGCGATAATTTTCGAATGGCAAATTGGAAGATGATTTATACTCAAATAGGAAAGGAAATGATAATTCTGTTCAGCGGAAGGGGAATTGTTTCCAAGTACAGCCCAACATGTAGTTTGTTTTTTTCTAATCACTTGTTTTTTTGTGGACCAAGGTTAAAGGGGAAGACCACCCAAAAACCATATTTTATATAAAAAAAAATAAAGCTTTTTGTGTGTAATACAATACAATAATTTCCATTTTCATAATCTGATCATAACTCTGGTTATCATCCATTAAAGAGGATCACAAGTACCAGTTGAGTCATCAAATCCTGAGTTGCTAAGTTTTCCCGCACTCTGGTTGGTCAGCCAATTTTGAACTATCCAATGATAGATCAATGAAGTCTGCTGTACACAGGATGTGATGACTAAACTGGTACTTGTGATCCTTTTTAATGGATGATAACCATAGTTATGATCCTATTATGAAAATGGAAATTAACGTATTGTATTACACACAAAAAGTTTTACTTATTTATAGAATATGTTTTTTGTGTGGTCCTCCCCTTTAAGACATGGGTGTAATAACCTTGGCATTTAACGACAGTAGGAGTCTACGGCGACCGAGGGAAAAATAATGATGAAAAGCATTTCTCGAAATAAAAAACAAAAACATTTTAAAACAGTACAATTTTGTGTCTAACATGAATAGTTTTCTAGAAATACACTTTGGAAAATGTGGAGTCTGCTTAAAACTGAATTATAAGCTTACATTTAACTGTTTGTAATTACAATTTCGAATTATTTGTTCACCATCATACTGTTTGAATGCTTAACTTTTTATCCGAGCGATAAAAATAATTGGTTCATTTCGAGCCAAAGGTGTCTATCAAGACCTATTTACAATTTAATTTCTACGACGTTTTGAATAATATTATGGAAAGACAATTCCCGTGAATCTTGAATTCCAAATTTGATTCATAGCAGTGGTTTGTGTCTTTTAGTTGACTTGTTCATGAAAAAACTACGCCGAGCTTGTAAAAAAAAGAGGCACAATTTACTAGATTGCATTCGCTTTAAAAGGGTACAAATTTGAAGTGTCTTACATGTATAGTTTTCTAGAAATAGGCAGTAATGTTTTGCGACATTAATATATGACCATGGGAAAACTTAATCATTAAATTAACTGTTTATAATTAGAATTTCGACTATAGTTAACTTTTAATCCAAGCGATACAAAAAATTTGTTCGTTTTGATATCGCTGTGTTCAGTAATATATTAAGAGAAGATTGTCTGACCGGTAGCTTATTAAACTATTAATGTTTTTGGTGCCTACATGTCGTAACATATGCCAATCACAGTGCCCTAGACATTTCACAGTTCGGACCTTGGTTTCTTGAATTCATTTTAAAATCAATTTAAAAAACCACGGAAACTGTCAAAACAGTCGACCGTTTAAAAGGAGTATTCTAGTAACGTCCAAATAAAACTAGACTGTACAGAAATGATGAGAATTTTTACTTATCTCTGAAAATGAACCAAAGTATTTAAAATGTAGAAAAGATAATTAAATTAAAATGCGTGTTCAATTTTACGATTGGAGTAAATCCTGTTATTTCTCAAATATATATATTAATAATAAATGAGTGTGATGTTTCGCAACGTACCAAATGTACCAACGCCCAAAGCTTTTAAAGTGTTCGACACTCTTTGTGCATGACAAGCCATTTTAACTTGTGGAATTTGACATTTGGGAGATTAAGTTTTTTGGGCAGCACAACAACTACGTCTGTAACAGAAAACGTTCTCTCTTGTTTTATCGGTTCCAGGCTATTTTCTTACTCACTGTCTGAATGGTATACTCTCTTGTAACGAAATGTTCTATAATGGTTTAACAGACTAGTCTCTCTAAACCTCGAGAATGTGGGCGTCTGAAGCCCATTCATACACATATGTGGAGACAAACACAAACCTGGATCGATAACAAACAAAATAGAACATCTATAATTCAAAGACAATTCCTTTTATATGGAAGTGGACACGCAACAAAAATTCAAATAAAGCCCAAGAGTAAATCTTGCAAGAAATTGGTAACACAATAAATCTTTATATCCAAAGTGCGTTTGTGTGATTGTTTCTCTCATATTGCAATGGTGATAATGATGAGAGCTACAAACCGCTAGACGAAATAAACTGACCAAAATCCCTGGACGTATAACATAGTTATAGATAAGAATCGGTTGACGGTTATCGCTAGATAGGTCGTTCGGCACGAATTTTTGCAGCACACGAATAAATCTGACAAAATACAATATATGCCTCTAAATCGAAAAAACAGTTAAACAAATTACATATAGCGCAAGCAAAAAAGTCTTACCTTAAAATGAAAGTAGGGACTTTTTAATACATACGATGCAGTCACCTGGAACCTTTGCTACCAACAAAAAAAATACAAAATCAAATAGAGATCAATAAAAAAATGATATAGTGATCTGTACTGCTAACATGGTTTGTGTACCTAATAGATGAAGATATTGGCCATAAAGGAATGCTAAACAGTTGCTATTTTGAACGATTTAACTGCACTTAACATCGGTTGCATTCACACATGATACCGGCTTTATACCCTACCTTATACTTTTTTTTTTAAATAATTATTTCGTCCATAAGGCCATTTTAGTAGTGTAACTATTCTTTTATTTGATATTCAGTTGTAGTATATCAGTCCGTATGTTTGATTGTTTCTGGGGTTTTTTTAATTTCAATTTTTTCAATTATACGAATAGGTGAAATAAACTAAAAAGCATCTCCATCTTACATGGAGTTGTAATCGTTTCCCTATATTCCATAGCGTAACCAATTTGATTTTCATAAAATAAGACATGGCTCTCTGGAAATTCATAAAAGGTTCACAATTGTAATAAAACAAGGTATTTTTTGGATATACAACTTCTGATTTATTGACGAGCGACGTTTCGGAGCAGATTCTAGCACCGTTTTCAAGCTAATGACTATAATACAAGGAAAATGTCTATATATACAAAGAAGAGCACTACAGGTGTGAAAACAAAAAATTGAATGGGTTGAGAGGAACATGCTATGCACAGAGTGTGGTAACTTTGGGCTTTAGTGCACCACAGGTGTTAAAGACAGTAATATATGGCTTCTTGTGATCAATGGACATTTTGAGCTGCAGTTAAATAAACATGTTGAGATAAGGTATAATAGATACATGATATTATAATACAGATAGAATAAACTTTTTACCAACAAAAACATAAAAATAAATCAGAAGTTGTATATCCATAAAATACCTTGTTTTGTTAAAGGGTATTTCTTCTATAAATGATACAATTTTTAAGCCATGATTATGTCTACTTAAGTCATGAAAGTTAAATGCAATTATATGCAAATATTTACAGATATAGTTTTACTACATATAAAACAGACCGAAATAAGTGGTTATGATTCTTAATATCATAGTATTTTAAGCATGTATATAAATATAAGTGGTTGAGTGATGTGCTATTTTGCACACAGGTACACTTTGGGGATGTTGTAGCAGTTTGGAATCATAATTGAAGTTGGTTGCTGTAACCCAGGCGTCCGTGATTCGTTACAATATATGAACCCTATGGTAATTATGGTTTATAAAATAGCAGTACTTGATCCTGTGTATGTTTATTATTTACCTTTATGTTTGATTTGATCATATTATTAGGGATGTGTTGACACATAATCGCGTAGGCCTAGTGCATAATTCTATAGCTAAATGTAGTTGTTAGGCTTAAAACATTAAATAATCTATGTTGAGGTTTAATCTAATCTAAAGGTTTATCAAATGTGATTTTACTAAGAGTACATTTAAACTCATTATAATCGTGCCTCAAGTTGCTAAGTTAGGCCATTGTTGCTAAGGTATGGAAGCATAGGCAAGTCACTTGAATTATTTTGTACACTATTCGATAGACCATTTGATTTGGGTTCTTTTCCTGATAGAAGTAATCATTATGTTAACACCAAGATTTAAACCGCAGTGCGTCTATATATATATCATGCGTTAACTATTGTTACAGATAGAGATGTGTCCAGTGTTGTCAGACCCCACACTCCATTATCCTGATGGTTATACCAACTCCTTGTAAATATGTTAATGGTTAGTTTTATTAGTTGTTAGTGTTTTCTTAGTGTTGTTATTTGTTAGTTAATTAGGTTATTAATTGTTAAACTGTTAATGTTAGTGTTATTAGTTACTATCATTATTAGTCCGAGTAAACTACATTGACATTGAGAACACGAGTAGTGAATTTAATGGTATTTCCAGGTACGTGCTGTGTATAAACATATATCAAGTTTAAGGTTATCATCTCTATGGTGATGTTGATATTCTGTAAAGAGTAATCATATATTGTTTTTATTGCATATCATATACGCTGAAGCAATTTTATGTAGTCGTATGGATTGTCATTTCTCGGTAAAGTAACGGAGTATTTGTATAACTCATGCAGTTAAGGAAGTACATAACATGTTACAAACATGTAATAATGAATGTTATATTTGAACAAAATGTTTGCAAGTAATTAATTATTCCTCTTTCATTGTTGTTGCAGATTGTACACATCCATATCAGCCATGTACTTAGCTAACCACCACTCCACACCACACACGCACAATATACCATGATTTTTTCTGTAAGGGTCAAAGGTTTACTTAGGTCTCATAATTAAATTTGATGTTTATTTTGAAAAGAAGACTTTGTTTCAATTCTTAACAACCCCTTACATTTTTTGGTGTCAGAAGTGGGATAGAATGAAATTACATGGTATATTGTGTTGGTTAGCTTAAGTACGACAGGAAGATGGCAGCTCAAGCGCAATGTTATTAAGACGAGTGTAGTCCAAGATGTGTATGCTTCAAGAGTGTTTCATCAGAACTGTACATTTTCAAATGAGAAATTTTAAACACCAAGTTGGCAGGAATACAGTAGGAGCAAGCAACATTTAGTTAAGTTAAGTGGGGAATATTATTATACATAAGTATTGTGAAGTCTAACTTAACTATTAAAAGTGACATTTATATTTGATTAAGTAATTTTTTTCTATGAACTGTAGATAATTATTTTTCAAACGGCATCAATATGGCTGACAGTGAAATTGCTTTGTTGCATGCAAGGCTTCAAGAATTAGAAACAACACAGTCTATGGACCAGGATGTCATAAAGAGGCTTCAAGATGACGCCGCAAGTGGAAGTTCCGGAAAGACTGTGGTGGTTCTTCCCAGGGAGCGGAAATTAGATAAATATTCCGGTGAATCTTCGGTGGAACCATGGATTGATGAAGCGAAAGCTGTAGTTAAGTCACGGTCTTTAGGTTCTAGGGAAGCATCTGAGTTCTTAAAATCAAAGCTCAGCGGTCCTGCTCTCACTGAAATGAAATGCAGACCAAGTGATACTAACGTACAGATATACGAAGCACTTAGACAAGTATTTGGAGAACGGTATACTGCATCTCAACTGTTAGGACAATTTTTTGATTCTCACCAAAGTACTCGTGAAAGTTTGGCTGCTTACTCCCACAGGTAGATGTCTAATAAGGGTTGACAGGAAGCGTGTCACAGATAAAGAAACGATGTTGATCGAGCAGTTTACTGATGGGGTAAAGGACTCGAGGTTATGCTGGGAATTTAGGAAACACACAACACAACAACCAAGTAGTTCTTTCTTGGATGTAAGGGACCTTGCTTTGCAATACTATATGGAAGTAGGGAACGACAATACCAAAAGCAAACCCTGTGAAAAAAATGCTTGGAACTATGTACATGAAACATTTGAAGACAATGGAATCTTTGACAATGAGTGTGTTGATAAGATGCCAGTAGAACAGAACATTTCACAGCAATGTTTTGAAAAACTAAAAGAAATACAACAACAACAGCAAATTCTGGATGCACCGATGCAAGCTCTGGAAGGAGGATTAGCTCATGGTAGGAAGGTTGATTTTAACACACAGCAGCAAGGTACTAAAGACAACTGTTTCTTTTGTAGTAAACCAGGTCATTACAAAAAGGACTGTAGAGCCTACAAAAGATGGTTGGAAAAGAAACGGATCAACAATGCAACCTCCAGAAACTCGTTAAACTAACGAGCCCTGTCGCTGGGAGCGATGCGGTGGGGCAGCTAGAGTTTTCTGTAAGCTCAGGATCAACTGACGAATGGTTATGTCGTACAGTAGGCAAAGTTCCCAGTATAACGGTAAAATTAGGTGATACTGCAGTTGACTGTTTAATAGATTCAGGTTCTATGGTGACGACAGTGACGGAAAGTTTCTATAATCATCATTTAAAGGCAAAACTTGGTGTTCCTAATCAGAAACACAAGTGGTTGACAGTTAGAGCAGCAAACAATACGGAAATTCCACATGTAGGTTATATAGAGACAGACATAGTTGTGGATGGTTTAGTAGTACCTGATAGGGGTGTTTTGGTTGTAAAGGATCATACCTTTGGTAGAAAGAAGGCACTCCCCGGTCTTATTGGAACTAATGTCCTCAGGTTTATTCAAAAGTTTGCAGCTCTTTTTCCGGCAGAGGAACCAGAGTTCTGTGGTTTAGTTAGAGTTGGTGGTTGTGATGAAATTATTATCCCCCCAAACAGTCAAATAGATGTTTTGTCAGTTGGAAGGTCATGTGGACCTTGTGCTATTGTTCAGTCCCTCCCTTCCCCATTGCCTGGTAACCTTCAGATTAATCACACTTTGGTGGACTCCAGCAATTCCAGTTTTTATGTTAAAGTGACTAATTTAAGTTCGGCTCCTGTAACACTGAAGCCTAGAACGAGAATAGGAACAATCCACCAAGCAGAGTTACAAAATGGTACTGTCGATGTTGAAATATCAAGCAATGAAATCCTAGTTTCTATAGAAGAGAGGAGTTGTTTTGAAGAATTTTATTTAAAGGAGCAAAACATCGGTAGTCCTGTAGAAGAGTCCCACCTCCCTGAGGGAATAGATTTATCAACTTTCAATGGAAACTACAGTGAGTTGAAACAAGTTGAGTTGCTGTTCAGGAAGTATTCATCAATCTTTGCTAAGGATGAAAATGACTTGGGTTTTACAGATGCCATTAAACATCAGATACCATTACTGAAAGATAAGCCTTGTCGGCAGCCGTACAGGCACATTAACCCAACCCAGTTACCGGAAGTCAAAGAGCACCTCCAGCAGGTATTGAAGAGAGGTATTATCAGACCAAGTACATCAGAATACGCCAGCCCTATTGTCCTTGTGCAAAAAAAGTCCGGCAGCTTACGCATGTGTGTGGACTATCGCCTCCTTAACTCTCGCACCAGAAAGGATGCTTATCCTCTACCAAGGATTGAGGAGGCCATGAATTCTCTCTGCGGGGCTAAGGTTTTCTCCACGATGGATATGCAGTCAGCCTATTACCAAGTAGAGGTTGACGAAAATGATAAGAGCAAGACTGCATTCACAACACCACTGGGGTTATATGAGTTTAATCGAATGCCTTTCGGGCTTTGTAACGCCCCTGCTACTTACCAAAGACTCATCCATCACGTCGTTCGGGATCAGTTGTTAGAGTCAGTACTTACCTATCTAGATGACTTACTTTGCTATTCCAAGACTATAGACGAACATATTCAACGTCTTGAATTCATTTTTAGGAAAATTCAGGAATTTGGACTAAAGTTGGAGCCCAGTAAGTGCAAATTCTTTCAGAAGGAAGTATCTTACCTTGGTCATAGAGTTTCCGCTGGTGGGATTAGTACAGACCCTGAGAAGATTTCTGCTGTTAAGGATATGTCTCCTCATGTTACGTTGAAAGAACTTCGCTCCTTTTTAGGCTTTGCAGGCTACAACAGGCGATTCATAAAAGACTTTGCACAAATAGCAGCACCCTTGCATCAGTTAGTATCGGAATGCCTACAGAACAGCACCCGGAAACCTTCCAAGAATACATCAGCATATGTCAAGTTGGGAAATAGATGGAGACAGCAGCACAGCCAAGCATTTCACACATTAAAAGACAAGTTGACAAGTCCTCCAGTTCTTGGTTTTACCGACTTTACATTACCTTTCATTGTGGAAACCAATGCCTCCAACAGCGGTTTAGGAGCAGTTTTGTCACAGGTTCAGAAGGGCGGATCCGTGTAATAGCTTTTGCCAGCCGTGATTTACGAGGTTCAGAAAGACAAATGCAGAACTATAGTAGTGAGAAACTGGTTGATTGATTGATTGCTTGATAGACATATTTAAAGACAATTACATTCAGCAGAACTCTTAGCTGTTAACATCAAAAAAGAGAAATGAGATAAA
>JAVFBW010173832.1:0-11012 GCA_034783835.1 Mopalia ciliata
AGCGACCACCACATATCTGATAACTTTCAACAGAGCCACCACCACATATCTGACAACTTTCAACAAAGCGACCACAATATATCTGATAACTTTCAACAGAGCCACCACCACATATCTGATGGTTTTCAACAAAGCGACCACAACATGTCTGATCGCTTTCAACAAAGCGACCACCACATATCTGATAACTTTCAACAGAGCCACCACCACATATCTGACAACTTTCAACAAAGCGACCACAACATATCTGATAACTTTCAACAGAGACACCACCACGTATCTGATAACTTTCAACAAAGCGACCACCACATATCTGATAACTTCCAACAAGGCAAACATCACATATCTGATAATTTTCAACAAAGTGACCACTATACATTATGATAACTTTCAACAAAGCGACCACCAAATATATGGTAACTTTCAACAAAGCGACCTCCACATATCTGATTACTTTCAACAGAGCGACAACCAGATATCTGATAACTTTCAACAAAGCGACCACCAGATATCTGATAACTTTCAACATAGCGACCACCAGATATCTGATAACTTTCAACATAGCGACCACCACATATCTGATAACTTTCAATAGAGTGACCACCACGTATCTAATAACTTTCAACAGAGCGACCACCACATATCTGATCGCTTTTAATTGTATCAGATTTAATGTCTGCAAACATGTGTTACTCTATGGAAATTTATATTGACTAAGGTCTTTACCTTTTTTTTTATATCTTAGAATACGCAGGTTCTGATTGGCTTCCACACTTAAAATATAGTGTCAATGACTGTAACATGGACTGACAGATATGAGAGCATCTTGTGGCTGTAGTTGTTTCCCGAAAATGTGGTTTTAATAAAACTAATGAGAAGGTTATATTTAACATTTATTTGTGATATGCTGCGTTTTTAGAATATCATTACGCGTACTCCATATATCAGTTGAGACAATGCATCTTAAAAACTTTTTTATTTAATGTATAAGTATTAGGACTTACTTTCAACAACAACAAATCTTCTTGGGATAAGTCCTATCGGTACTTTATCCCACCAAACAATTGTATACAAATAGTTGTATTTTATATAAATTTCTTGGGTGAATAAAAGTATCAAATCAAATCAAATCTCATGCATTTCCAGCCGGACAGGTTTGAGATATTCCGAATGGGTTTGACCCAACACGACAGTGTATCCTGGTTTGATAAGTAGCTCTTATCACAAACCTTTGTTTACCAATTCTTCTATATTTTATTACTATAGTTCATTAATCTTACTACATTTATTTTTAACGAAAATACTGTACATTTATTTTTGATGAATAGGTTTTATTATCTTTAGTTTACAGTAAATGGCTCCTCCTCTCTCCGTGACCCATTGTAAAATACAAGAGATACGAAAATCTAAGGAATCTACTGGTTAAAGCTTAACTTCTCAGTCTCCTTTGCCGACACATTGATTGGTTAATTTCTATTTCTTTAATAGAAGACTTTGCATGATGATCCACAGCATGCCGAATATGTTTTTTGCTACATAATTATCAGAGACGATCCATACCATGTATATGGTCATTAGTTTGTCTCGAAATATCTGTAGACTACCTATAACAGCCTGAGAAACTTGTCTGTGGGAGTTTATCTTGGATATGTGATTAATTAACTTTTATTCATCGACATTTATGTGCCAGTGGGATTACCTTTTTATAAATATACAATTGATTACATGCAAGGTGAGTAAGGTGCTGCTCTACAATGCACTCCTTATTCAGCTCAATTAACTTGGTGACTTGTATGACAGTTAACCGCACTTTGGTTAATACAGAGAAAGATTAGTAGTAAGGAAATGCTGCATGGTTATGTCGACGTTGTAGACTAAAGTTGTCCTATAATATCCTTACCAAATACCAGACAAGTTATATTCTTTCCCTACTTTAGAGGTTTGCATGTTATAATGCTATTAACCTTTACGGTTTGAATTGCACAGGTGCGTTTCAGATTAAGTGCATAATGGGGATGACGAGAAATTAATCTCCTTGAATCGATCCATTTACTGAAAGCTGTATGCGTTAGGCTATCTACTGATGGAGACTGGTCTACGTTTTCTATTTGAAAAGTAACGAATTAATGGGAAATTTACCTGTATTTCTGCAATAATTTATTTTATGTTAAACAAGTAGATTTTACATTAATAATTGTTCGATCACAGTGTATTGGTTTCAGCTTAAATTATGGGTTTGAGCTTAAATTAAATTTGTAAGCATCAAACCATTCAGAAACGACGGTGGAAAATACGTGAAGATTATTTATTATGTAAATAAGTGTAATTTTAAAACAAATCTGTCCCATTAACGAATACAACATAATGGTGAAGTATCTAGCTGCTTAATTTTATGTGTTAGCAACATTTGAATGCAATTTGCTGTAATGTCAATCGAGGAAAGCTCTAATTTTCCCATACCAGTGCAAGATTGATTTTCATTTTACTTTATTATGTATGGTTCTGGAAGTAAATAAATCAGGGATTCAGGGACGTGACGTTCAAATGCCTTGTTCTTCAGAGTCGTCTCAATGGAAATGTGGAATATTTTACATACGATATACTTTTGCCTTATCAAGATGTCTCCTCGAATTATCTCAGTGGACAATATTTTATATAAATATAATGATAATGAATTGGACAATAGCTTTGGGAAATCAGTTCGGTAAACTTGTTAATAGGTGGTGAATAATTGTGATCAATTGTAACACAAGGCGAGGACCACGCCAATGAAATATATAAGCAGTGTTAATAACTACTTTATGTAACTCCGTCAATGTTCATCAACTTTAATTGAATTGGCTTCTGTTCTCGATTGAGTACAATAAACAGAACTTAAGGAATGATTGGATAAAGTAAGAGGATACTCACTGTGCATTGAACACATCAATAACAAATACCAGAAACGGCAGTCAGTATTAAGACTTATTTTGATATGTGTGAAACACGTTTTTCCAGATGTTTCCCAAATATAATAGATTAGTAAAATGCATTTTGAATAAGTAAACTTGGGAGAAAACCACACAGGGACGTTTATTCACATATTAATGTGTGCTCCAATATTGAACTGTTTGCTATGATCCCACGGTCGTGGTTTAGCGCTAGCGAGTGCTACTTCGATTACCCGTTCACGGGATTGAATCTGTTTGTCGACCATCAGGTATATGGGTAAGACACAAGATGTGGTCCCGGCAATCGTGGGGTGGTTTTTACGAGGTTTCATCCTGGTTATCAACCGTTGTTAGGCAAGGAGCAGTGAAAAGCGGAAAGTCCGCCGTCAGATCAGCGAGATACCCAATCAAACCCCAATCAAACGAACAAACAAGCTATCTACCACAAACAGAATACACGTAGTCTTCCCGTGTTTAGTATATACGACATGGATATTTGAAACAATAAATAAGTAAGAAGTGCAATATGTATTTCTAAATATGTGAAAATATGTCTATAGTTTTAAAGGCCGATAGAAGATTAAATTAGGATTCAGGCAAAAGCTTTGTCAAAATACTATTGATACGTGGATAAATAATGGCTCTTCAGTATTTCTCTGATAACATAAGTCGTTAACCCAAGAAAACATAAAAAAAAACTTACAAATATAAATTCCATATTCATATTTTCACTAAATTGTTTTTAATTTGTCACATAAGTGGAATGTCAACTGATGAGCAATACAACTATTTCCCTGTAACTTTTACCTCTGTCAGATTTTAGTATAAATAGGTGCAAAATATAGTTTTATTAATTTTGGGGGGTATTGAATTGCAATGAAAGGATATCGAAAATCAGTGAGCTTAAAATAATCTAGAATATATTTCACAACATTTCGACAAATGATTACAAAATTACATTAAAGTTATAATTAAAGTAAAGACACCATAAAATAAATAATATTAGCCTAAAATATAGGCTAATATCGCTGTTTCGATCGGCATTTTCCTGATTATGGTATTGATATTAAGATTGAATTTTATGTTGTTTTCATTCGTAGGGGAGGGGGGGGGGGGGGGGAGCAAGTAGGATATATATGGTATCCTTATAGTGTGGTTTTCTGCTGAAACCCTTTCAATCTGTTATTGCTATTAAATGATATGTTTTTCACATAAACGTTTACAATCAGTTAATGTAATAAAATGATATTAAATTATCCCAAGTAGTCGTGGTTTACTGCTTGAGTAACCATGGGTGACTTCATTGTCCAGGAAGTCATCTGGGATGTCGTTAATTTAAAGAATACTTTTCCTGGAATTGACAGCTTCCGGAAAATACGTAATAAAGTCCTTTATATAACCTTAGATTCCCGGATGTTATCAATGGACCGGATAAGTGTAATACATTCCGCGTTGTATGTATAAAATCCTATGATAGTAATTATTTGCTTTGAGAAGGATATTAAGTTTACATTTTTTGTGGGACAGTCTGTTCGAAGTCTCAGGGTAAATATCCCCGACCAGAGTCCGCTATAAAACCGTATCAGTCACATACGTTTACGGCCTTCCATAATGTATAAACCAATCAGCTGTATGCCTAGTGGGACCTATATAAATCCCTTGTCGATACGGTTTAATGAAATATGTGTGTTACCCTCTGATTTCCTTGTGTATCGAATACGTTTAGGAATTCCCTCCACTCCTTTTATTTGGTGTAGTTATGAAATGGTTTGAACGGTTTTTAATATTTATGTTTCGTATGTTCTGAACGGCTTCCAAACAGTTACGTTCTAAGCTCCTCCCCTTTCAAGGAACTGATTTATGTGTCCGGTATAGGACAAAGTTAGCTTGACGGATAAGTTGATATTGAATTTCTAATTTAATTTTAAACTCAAATCATTGTTCAACGGATTTGACACTTTAAGTGTTTCCAGGCGTTAACTCGTCGTTTAATGATGTCCTTGCTGTGTCCCTTCATTGAAACTGTCTTTTCCGACACTCTAGTGGGTTTTTTCATTTTGTTACTCAGTGCTGAAGAATGTTTGTTTTACATACAAAAAAACAACAAAAAACACCCACTGTTACCTTTGGTGGTTAGGTAAACAAAATAAATATATGATATGTTAGAATAAAAATTTCTTATTTTTCGCCTTATTTTAACACAATTCCTTTTGTATTTTGGCATTTATCTAATTGTTTGAAGGTTAACATAACTCAATCCTTTTCAAAAATTAATTTGAGGAGAATTTAACTAGTTTCCTTCACAAAAAATATGTTAATTTACATGTTACAGGTTAAGTTTATGGGTTTCTATAACTTTTCCGAGATTTTCCTTAACAAAAACGGAAAAATGTTCATTACGATCTTCATATAATTTTAGTTATTGGAAAAAAAACAAAACATTTGAGTTGCTTGCTTCAGAAGTAAGCGGAAGAAAATCGATTTGCTCTTACCATTTCTACAACACAATTATGTAAATATGTACATTTGGTTAATTGTCTGGGGGTTTTCATACCAGCGGCAAATACTCATGCCCGTGTGCCGGAAGCTGTCGCCGACTGAGCTTGCGCTGGAAGAGCAGTTGGAGGAGGGAGAGGGGAGGCTTCTCACGTTATTCAGAAAATTTGTTATGATTTAAAAAACAAAAGATGCAAATCGGTAGCTTTTGAGAAACATATATTTGAAAATACTACCATAACGAAGCATGGCGTAGAGTCGAGATAATATTTTTTAGTGTGTAGATATACCTTTTGTGTCAACACGAGAAAGAACAAAAGAAGATAACATTGAAACGAATGAGTAAATATGGAGTGTGTTCAAAATGCGCTTTTCACAAACTAACGAAAATTGGACACTGAAAAATACTTCATGGAGATCTATAATTTTTATTGATCGAGATTTTACTTGCTTGTTTAATTATACGAAAGCGCCGTCTCAGTCCTAACAATCCTACCTAAACTTCATGTGCGTTTAGCAATGCCGTTTTCCCTTTCATATGCAAACTGAAAGAAGTCTGTAATACTTTATTGAATGCGCCACTTGTCAAATTCAACCTAAAATTCGTCATTTAATGGGCGCGAAACTAGTTAGTTGGGAGAGGCAAAAATGACATGTTTTCTCATTAGTTAATTGCTATATATTTAATACCCATGAGATACGTTTCTACATGAGAAAAGATTATATGAAATGAAGACAGTGTGTATTACAGGAACAGCCAGTTCCATGAATTACGTATTTAAAATCAAATTAAGAAGGATGATTTACTCAGAGAGTAGCAAATAGTTGTGAAATCCCATTTTCTAGAAATAAAAAAGCATCTCGTAAATACAAATTACGCTATTTTGGAGATTAGAAAATTGCGAGAAACCGTGTAAATGCTTGATAATATTGGTGCAAAAGTGGATTACTCGTCTGCAGATTGATACACAATCTCAGAGTATATGGGAGCTGGTCGCTGCGAGTACATAGGCTGTGAACGGGAATCCATACAAATCTAATATACCAATTCCCAATGATATTGGATCGAGCATTGCCACTATAATAAGGCCATAAATTAAGACTTAGTTGTAAAATAACGTTTTACTATTAATATAAATGTTCATGGTAAGTTTGGAGAAAACTAAAGCCAACTACCTACAGTTATCTACAGTCAGCAGAAAGCTAATTTTTTCCGACCTGAATCCGTTTCAAATGATCTTTTTCTGGCTAATCATCTCCTCATGGTGTTATAGCCTTTAAACGTGATTATCTGACAGGACGGACTTAACGGTCCGCCGGTATCTGACTTGATCAAACACGCCCCATTGTACTTTGGTTCAAATTCTGTTCTAGAATGTCCGTGTGATATGTACAGGATATGGAATGAATGGTATAGGATAAAGCGTAAACGCGCGGAAAACTACAAACACATTCTAAGCTTGCTACATGCGATATCCTAGATAACTAATTTTATGTCATATTTGTACTCTTGGATAACCTTGGACAACTGTTTTTACGATGTAAAGCAAATGTACAGGCTAGACACAAGAAACACGTGGGAACTGACTCCACAGTAAAAACAAATCGTGTAGAATTGGGCAATATATTATATATTGTTATTTATTATCGTTTATTAAACTCTAAAACATACACATTTTAAACCCCGCCTTTTTTTACAAAAGTTTAAGCATGGGCTTTAGAGATGTGGAATGGCTAATTTAATTCTGTTTTAACTGTACACCCATATTTTTAAAAATCTTTTTGGGATTTGTTTGTGAAAACATTAGGATACATCATGTCGGTTTACAATCAGGGACTTTAAAGGTTTTATACTTGCGCCATGAACAGATCATATTACATTGTTTACATAACCTTAATAATGACTGCTAAGATACATCATGTCGGTTTACAATCAGGGGCTTAAAATGTTCTATATTTGCGCCATGAATAGATCATATTACATTGTCGACATAACCTTAATAATAATGACGCCTAGGACACATCGTGTCGGTTTACAACCAGGGCCGGCTGCTTAAAGCTCCGTGAGCGTAACGGTTGTGGCTTAGTGGTAGCGAGTGCGCTTCCTAAACTGAACCTACTTCGATTAACCGTTCACCGGATTGAGTCCGCCGGTCGACCATCAGGTATAAGAGCGAGTGACTTCGGCAATCGCAGGGGTGGTTTTAACGAGGTTTCCGTCCGTTTTCCACCGTAATAAGGCTGTGTAGACCGTCACATAGTGAAATACCCTTGAGCACGATGTTAAACACCAGTAAAACAAACAAACCGTTAGCCTAACAGCCAGTTAGATGACGTAGCGTAACAAAGAAATGGAGATCATATTACATTATCGACGTGGCCATTATTAATAGTGACGCCTCGGATAAGACGCTGCCGACAACGTCTCCCAAAACGCCTTTTCTAATATTAAATTAGAGCGATCGTTTAAGATTTTGTTCATGACGTCCAATGCTCGATTTGTACAGTAAGTTCGATCAAATTTAGAAAAGAAAATTGGAAATGGAGGCGACAATGTCATGATATTTATTACCGAAATGTTTCGAGATAAAACACCGCACACCGATATAACGGGTGATTATATACCTCAAGCTTGCTTCAGGGATAATTGGTTTATTTATTTTAATTATAGTTACTTTTAGCCTTTGGGTTGAATTTAAAGTAGTGGTGCACTCTTATAGATCGAGTATGCGAAGAGAAGGAATTTCAGCAATGTTATTTCGTTAAACAGCTTTGCCTTTATTCCATGAAGTTACGTCAGCAAAATTGATGTCACATCATAAAAGACACGCAGTGTAAAATAAAGAGTCTTTTATTAATTTTTAAAGTCTTTCTTTTTTCTCTATTTTTCACAGCACATTCCAGCTGATAAAAGTTATGCATTTTGAAAATAGTTGTTAAACCTTTTTACCGTATTTTGTCTGATTTCCATTAGTCGATTAACTTTTTTCAAATTGTGTCTTTTAAATATTTAAAACTTGACGAAGGAATTTTGTAAACAAAAAAAAGAACATCAGTTATGCTTTTAACACATATATAAAAAGAGGTGTATCTATCGATTGGTTGATATGTAACGCCCTATACTGAATGATATGATTTTTCCACGATAGCAGTTACATCAAACACAAACTATGGGATGAATGTAAGTTTTGGGTTAGACGACTGAAGATCCTAGAATAGCTGGTGTATTGTTCAAACAGTGATAACCATATATGGGTTAAAACGGGGAAAACCTGTCAATTTTCTCACGGAAGAGTATTTCTAGGTACGAGTGTATCGTGATTTTCTCAAAATACTAACCATCCCATAGCGACTGGAGAAGCTGGTAATAAATCAGACCGCCATCGACAAATACAGTTCTAAAGAGCACCTGACGTCTGTGTGCTTACAGTGTGACTGGCAGAAATAAGCTACCAGGATTCGTCTTTAGTCAGCTTATTGACATAGCGAAATTCTTTAGACGTTTCCAGTTCACAAACATACATTGGCTAGTGTTAGAACTAAACATGTGTTAGCACTTCCGGCTGGATTTTTAATGCCTCCGTTCGCGAAATAAAGTGTTATGATACCCACTCCTTATAAACTACTTTGATGTACAATACGAATAGAAGCGCGTTATCAGGCCAATCAATCACTCCATGCATTTAAGAGGTTTTATGCACATGACAACACAAGTATTTGGGGTAAAATTGATATCAAGGTGGGCGCTAGCAATTTATATTTTAGACAAAGCCACATTTGATCAACTCGTTTTGTTATGAAAATGAGTCATTTGAAAGAAATCGTCATAAATGTCGAAACATTTTAATTGGCAACTGTAAACCGATAAAAGGACAGTTTTATTATTTGCTAAATATGTTAAATGTATATATTGTCAAATACTGACCGGTCTCAACCATAATAATCAGCCTAAATCCTTTAAAGTACGCTTTTTGCAAAAGAAACTTGAACATAAGAGTTCATTTTCCCCCATTCCGTTTTGATTGATAAAAACATACTAGTATTAAGGATTAAATGTTTAATTGAAATTAGCAATGAAGTTTTTTGGGTGTCGTTATCAGGAACCTCTGCGCTCTAGCGGGGTAATGCGCCCACGTCAAGCTCCGAAAAGCCAGTTCCTTGGACTGAGTGATAGCGTGATTATGTATCTTCTCTATTGACAAAGCAACACGTTATAAATGCTTATTAGCGTCAGTACGACTTGGCCTCAAATGCATTGTCTGTAACCAGTGTAGTTAGCTATCGGGCTGAATGTGGTACTGTCGAGTGACGTACAACACGGAACCTACGTATATTAAACTCAATCCGAATAAAATTGATCTTTGACTTGAGAACGAAATTATTTGTGATGACAATATATCGATTATTGTACTTTATACTAACTGATTATAGAATAAATATTAACAGCTTACATGGCTGACGAAATATCTGGCTTTGTGCGATGCTCATTGACGTCACTCACGCACACGTAAGGTCCCACACAACGCACCTACACGTAGGCCCTATATATTACAGTTCAGCGATTCACCTATACAAATGCTGAACTTTGAAAGCGGTGAGTGATGCCCATTCATTTCGTTACCATAAAATACCATGCAGCTTTCTTTAAAATTACGCAGGGTAGGAACTTTGGAATAAACCTGCGCCAACACTGTCTTACCAGGAAGTCACGAAAATGGAACGCTTTTGTATTTAAAATGATTAAATTTGATTACAATTTGTCTTTTTATTGATCGGTTTGGCTCTGGTATCCCTAACAATTCAATGGGATTGATCTACAGCTGAATCACATCATAGCATAGTCCCGGTGTATTTATACAGCTGTAAAGAGCTAACGACTGCACAATGTACAGATGTTGAATATTTTTCCACATTTGTGAAGTTATTTTCCACATATGTGAAATTCTCTTCGACATATATAAAATAAATGACTATTTTACATGTGTGAAAAAGAATTTCACATACGTGAAAAAGAATTTCACAAATGTGGAAAAGAATTCAACATACATGTTTGTAAAATGAGCCTAATTTAACATTTGTGAAATCTTTTTTCCTTATGTAAAATAAAAAGGTGAGTGGAACTCCTTTGTAGATATGTGAGATGAAAGAATCCACGACATCAATTACAGACGTCTCCCTCACATCCTTTATTAAGCAGCAATGAATTTTGCCCAAAAAGTACAATCTGATCGGAGGGACATTCACCCTTTGCATTTCGCAAAACATAAATTTGTTATTTTCTAGCGAAGAATAAATCAGGGAAACTACATTTCTTTTATAGGCCTACAATTTCGACCGACTCTGTAGAGAGCATTTCTACGTCTGATTCGTTTGGGAAATAAAATGATGTAGACTACAACAAAAAGACTGAATAAGACATATAAGCTCGTCTTCTAATATTATATTCACTCTTTTCGCAACTTACCAAAAAATAGGAAGTGTGCCATTGTGAATCTAAACTGGCGCAGTATAAAATCGCATGCCTTCTCCTTTCAGGCTTATTTTAGATATGTCGAATTATTTTTCACATATGTTGAATTCATTTCT
>JAVFBW010173843.1:0-11011 GCA_034783835.1 Mopalia ciliata
AAAATATTAATATGATTGGAGCAGCAGTTGCTGAGATATAGTGATAACAAGAATTGTTATGGGACGGACGGATGGACCACGGAGAGTGATGAGAATAGCCCACAGTCAGAATGACTGTGGGCTAAAAAGGAGCAGATCTGATCAAATCATCTTGTAAAGAGACATTTTCCGACGCATTTGCAATTAATACTGTTATGAAGACAATTACAGGTTGAAAAATTATGTCCTTAAGAAAAATAGATTAAAAGTTATCAATTTAGACCATAACGGTGTTCTTCAGCATGTAAAACACACATCAGTTCGGGATATCACATATAGCAATGCATTTATCTCTAAACCAAAGGTCTACGGTTTCGAACCCGCCCGAGATCTGAATTTTTTTCCTTAGGTTTTCTCTATTTTTCTTTTATTAACTGAACGTACATTGTAATAATGAAATTAGATTATTATTTTTTTTTAACTTCTAGGGGTTGAATACGATATAAAGTTTGGTTTGTTTGATTGGTGTTTAACGCCGTACTCAAGGGCACCCCCACGATTTCCAGAGCCATAACATGTGACTCGCTCATATACCCGATGGTTGACAGGCGGCCTCAATCCAATGAACGTTAAATCAAAGCAGGTTCAGCTAAGGAAGTGTGCATGCTACCACTAAGCCACGGCCCCATGGTAAAAAAATTGAATGGTTTTCTAGATAGGCTCGGGAAACCGAAATTAATTGCACAGATTAACATTTGACCTTTACGAGTGCAATAAGAAAATAAGGTAAAAATAGCAAAAGGTACAACCTAAGTATATGATTGAAGCAAATAATCTTCGGAAAGAAATGTGTGACAGACGGAATATCGGACAGACAGACCCAGCGAAACAAAAAATAGAAAAAAGCATCACATAACAATGTGACTGAAGTGCATATAAAGTTGAGCTTAAAAATATTGACCAGTTGTTGAGATATATATAGGCTGCAGAAACCAAAGGTATTGTGCATCTGAAAGAAAATAAATTCCATTCCCGTTTCTTGGTTAAATTTTTTCCCCAGCAATGAGGGTTAATTTTTTTCACAGCAAACATGGCCCAGATGCGGATGGAAATGTTCCACAAATTGTTACATAAGATCCCAGTCGCAGGTGTTTGACGTTATTTTTTATCAATTACGCATGCGTTTGGACTATAGTATATGATATAACCAGAGCAAAGACGCGTTTTCAGTTGCAGTTTAGAACAGTTCATGTTGTCATCAGTCAGTCTGAAAATTAAACCAGTCTAAGTACTATATTATTGTATATATATATTTTTTCATTTTTATATATCCCCGATGTGCCTTCCTTGTTTACAAAAAAACTACATTTTAAAGATTATGGCATCGCAAAAGTAACCATGGATTTTTATGAGCAAATTGTTGGAAATCACTAATTTAGGTGAGTAATTGGTCATGACAAAATTTATAAATATACTGGTACGCGAGAATCAACAGCGATATATATTTACAATTGCAAAGCTATCTTTTTGTACCAAAAATATTTCAGGGCCGATGTCTCGCAAACCATACTAAAGCTACCTTTGTTGCATGGCATACATGTGAAAATGTTTTAAACACTTCCTGAGACCATTGTGCGATATTTCTTTACTTTATTGGCGAATTGTAGTTCAATTTCGATTATTGGAGCGCAAATGAGTGGATAAACTTTTATTTATTTATTTTTGTAACCGTAGTTATGCTAGGTCCAGGCATTGGTCATATAAACAATTGCCATTAGATCATGCAGACTGATTATGCGGGCGGTGTTGTTGTAGGCGCGTGTCAAGGATTAACGGCCCAGCAGGAGGTTAATCATTACACAATGCGGTCATTAATGGTTATCGAGTAGTACACATCGATATGTTCGAAACTTAGGTCCCATTTGAAATTAATCTTGTCATATATGCAGCAGAGGCCCTATTCACATATGCAAAAAAATCTGTTGAAATGTAAAGGCTGTCTCCAACATCAATCCTGGCTGACATGAAAGCCGCGTCTTTGTTCATGAACTTGAAGAATGTCTGTTTTGCAGTTCCACAGAAACTACTACTGGTGTCACATTTGTATAAACAGTAGTGGAGTGTCAGCTGTATCAGAAGAGCATGCCAAGGTTGGAACAGCATCTTTGAGCACTGAGTTTCAATTCACCATTAATCGGTGGCAATCTTTGCCATGATAAACAAATCCAGATGTACGTTGCCTCATAGTAAACCAATGCTATTGCTGTAAAAAGTTTTAAGACCAGACACAAAATATCACATAAGAGTAATGTACTTTAGTATAGGAGACCACCTATATGCATAAATTAGTTATGAGACTCTAGGCATGGTCATATACAGCGCCAAGTCCTTGTATAAAATCTCTAATATTAAGAACGTTATTTGGTAAAATCACAGAATTAGTGTCACTGCTTAATATGGCTATGCAAAATCCTCTTAATTTCCATCAGACATGGTATTATGAGTTGGATAATGCAACCCTTCCTGTGCAAATGAGGTGTCAAACTTGAGGAAATTCGTAAGACCAAAGTCTGGTAGTAAACAGGCCATAGACTCGTTCAAGTTACCTGAAGGCTATGTTACTTCTTTTTTACGCGTAGCTAGGATAAAATTAGTCAAACTAGTCAATCTATACTAGTGGACTACAGTACGTATCAGATTAGACTTAGATTTACTGACAACAGTCTTAGCTAGCCAAAATGACGCGCTACTTGTTGTTGAGTTTACAACTATAATGAGTTTGCACTATTGAAACAAAGAAAGGCTGTTGTACCCTTTGAGATCCACAGTTTGATATTTTCAACCAATGAGAAAAAAAGAGAATTGTAAAGGTATTCTCTGAAGCGACATTGGTCAGAAACAGAAATCTGGATTTTCAGGCAATGACAAAAAATAAAACCTGGAGTCTGCACTACTGCTGCATAGACGCATTGGCTTGATATAGTTTTTGCAACAAATTAAATGTGAAATTGATTATCTTATGCATTTCCCTCATTATTCATATCAAGATACATGTATCTCTCTTTTTCTTATTTTCACAAAGAATGATGGCACTGAAAATATTATTGATTTCCTCATTTAATATAAATCTCTTTTTTATTAACCTATGCATGAACTATTGAAGAGAAAAATAAAAAGTCCTTGGTCAAGCACATGTCTGCGAGTGCCATCTTTGTTTTTTCAACTGTTTGTGTTACAGACGCAAGCCTTCCAATCGTAAAAAAGCTATGACCCACTTCAGTATAAAGCTAAGCTAGGCAACAATAGTACCGATATGTAGCAGATAGTCTGATGTTCATGCAAATTCCACTTAACCCATCGACACGTGAATGAACTATCATTCGCATACATTTTTAACTAGGTAACCAATCGTTTGGTCAAAATTTGAAAGGCCTGGGTAGTAATAGTACACAGTAACTCGTCACAAATACCGAGAAGCCTCCTATTAGATCACTGCATGACAGTATTGTATAGGAGCAAGTTCAAACTAGTCAGCCTGGAGCTTTTCACTTGAACCATGGCCATATGTGTACAATTTTTCAAGCCTGTCGTCGCAAGAAATGCTTTGATTTAAATAAAATCTACCCATGTGATGATGTTTTAGTTTCATAAAATTGAGGTTGCCGATGGGCCTACAGCCAAAAATTAATTAAGGATAATTATAAAAAATGACACTTGTTTGTAGGCGAATACTTTCTGCGATTTGAGGAAAACGTATACATTGATCTTTTGGTTATATTGGTTACTTGGGTCAATTCTTACCAACAGCACATGCTTGTCTAAGGGATACAGTTCTATAACAAACAGAGACAACCTAGTTTCAATTTCATTCTGAACAGACATACGATGACACAGAAAAGCAGCCCACGGTTCTGACATGATGATTGCTTAAGCTTTGTAATGTCGGACAGCAGAACTGACAAGGTCCTTTTTTTCCACTATATTTTATTAGATTTTCAAGTCCTTTTCAAGGACCTGCCTTCATTTTCCAGTTTTTCCAGGGCCTGGAATTTTTATTTTTCATTTTGAAGGACTTTCAAGGAGTTTCAGGCCTAGTATGAACCCTGTTCACTAAAAATTTTAACCGCAGTCAATGTAGTTCAGGGCTTAATAAAAGGAGATCATTCGATACCATTTATATTTACTTACATTACATGACTCTCTCCTTCAAAAATTCCTTCCGCGAATATCAGTACTGCTCGAATAACTGTGTCTAAAATGAACAAAATATGTAATAGATCAGATACTAAATTTCAACTGGACATGGTGATTGAGGCCCTTACACTCACAGGACACTGGCGTCTCCCTGTGACAGGGTCCACACTAATGGATGAGTACCATTTCAATTAAATCCAAGTAAAAAAAAAATATAGTCTTAAAGATGTAGATTCAGCATTTTCAGCCAGAATTGGGCTGGTATTAGTCTGGTTTGCTGCAGACAGGATGCTGCTTTAGTGGCATTGGTGGCTGGTAAACATTAAGGCTAAATATAGCAGGCATATGTCTATGGCGATCAGTAGGGGGTTAGTTGTTAAAAAAACAAACACATCTATGGTATTAACAGAAAAAGTGAAGTTTTAAGTTAATAAGTGAAGTTGATCTCAAAATTGTCATGTTCTCAAAACATAGGCATGAATATCGCAAAATGATGAAATGGCAGCCATTTTGGTTTACAGAATTTTTATGAAATTTCGATCCCATATGAGTTCTTAATAGAAGCAGACATTATTTCAAGTTTCAACTTAATCCGTGTATTATTGTGTTCAACACAAATGCAGTTTTGTTTTTATACGTTAGGTCACTTCACTCATATGACAGTGTGAATTATATGAAAGTAAATTGCTAATCTGGAGACTAGCATTATATGGTCCTATATTGTAAAACTATATACATGTAATACACATCACCACATATAGACTCACCATTGGAGGTAGAAATGGTCAACTCAACACATGCCTAAAACAAAACCAAAAAATGCGAGTAAATAGTTTCCAAAAGTAATTAAAAGACCACATGTAAGTCTACTTTAATTATTGTCGTTTACTAAATCGAATTCATATATATATGTCATAGTATACTGAATTGAAGTCTAAGACAGAAGTTTTATATATCTGTGTCTTCGGTATTTACATTTAACAGACTAGACAAAATAAACTGTATGGTCGGTAGTTCAGCTATAAACTAAGAATTAAGTTTATTTTTTATTTGACAAAATTAACACACCCTGTCTAACATGTACACGTATGCTAGCCAAAGCACTTTTTCTAATTAAAGCGTTACTCCGGGCTGAAATAACCTCTATATCCCTTGAAAGGTTACCATTAAATATACTTAAATATGGCATGGACTTATTCTTTCTTCATTTTATAAAATAACCCGAGTGTTACACGTATATAACTTCCTACGACCATTGTCGGCTGACATTTTGGGCATGGCCGCCTTGTCGATGACGTCACGCGACTAACACTGTTCTGCGTTACAGGTTAATAACATGTGTGAACCAATGACCTATATAGATCATTGGTGCCAATTGTCAAAGGTTTAAACAGTCGACTCTACAGGTCTCATGACGTAGGCACCTTTTATCAAAAAGAAAGATATTTGAATGGTCCATATTTGTGGAGCTCTTCCGTTTTATGATAAAAATACCTAGACATGGCCGCACAGATTAATGACAACATATTATTCATTTCCCACTGTTCCTTGCTTTAATACATTGGAAAACCGGGCAAAATCCTAGCAAAAACCACCCCATTGATTGTCTGAGCTACATCATGTGACTCACTTAAATATGCGATGGTCAACTGGAGGACTCAATCCCGTGGACGGTACTGGACTATACATCACAATAGACCTGGCAAGCATACATGCTAACCACTAAGCCACGGTGGTAAGTCCATCTGACAAAATTTGTTATCATGTTAAATAATTAGTGTAAGAATATTGTCAAAGGTTGTACATCATTTTGTGAAAGTGACCTTGGATGTACATGTATAACGGTTTTGATCAGCTTGAACTCTTCCATATGGGAACTCTGACAAGGGAACACAGTAATGACAGTAGAACCAGATATAGCAGCATACCAGTTCAGATAATAAATATATTTTTACAATTAAAGTAATTTCATGTTAGAATACCTGTTCATTGTCTGACCCTGGGTTCACACAAAGGCTGGTTTGTAACTGGGTATTGGCCTGTACAGGAAAAAAAAACATGTTTTCAAAATTATCTCCAGAATAAACAAGTTTTGCACAAAATAAATGTTGTATATCAATATCTTATAACATTTGTGAAATTTCAAGTTTTGAAACACAGTCCAATATGAGAAGGACTACCGTAAGAACTCAAATATTATGAACAGGTCAACTCAGATATCCTTATCATTTCTGTCCAGGATAAGCTTTAAATGGGACGTAAGTTTTGAACACATCGACGTGTACAGTTTGATGACCATTAATGCCTGCATTGTGTGATGATTAACCTCCTCCAGGGCCGTTAATCCTCGACACGCGCCTACGAACAACACCGCCGCATAATCACTCAGTATGATCTTTATAGTATTGTCTATATGACCAATGCCTGGACATAGCATAACTAGGGCTACAAAAACAAATAAATAAACAAAAGTTTCTCCACTCATTTGCGCTCTAATGACCAAACTAGAACTACAAAATGCCAATAAGTAGAAAAATATTGAACAATGTTCTCACGAAATATGTAAGACATTAACACATACATGTATGCAGTGCAACAAAGGTAGCTTTAGTATGGTGTTGTGAAACATCAGCAATGAAATAATTTTGTCTGGATTTTACATTGTACTAAAAGATAGCCATGCAAATTTTAAAGATATATCGCTGTTGTCATCTCGTGTGTCTTTATAATTTTATCATAACCAAATAACTCACCTAAATAAGTGATTTACAACCACGTGCCAATCAAAAACCATGGTTTGATAATTTACTTTTGCGATGTCATAATTAGGGGTTTAAGGATACTCTAACCCCCTATAGAGTGTTTTTACATTTCGCCGTTTTACTTCTAAACTACTGTGAATTTTACAACACATGTATATTTATTCTGAATCGTCTTTTTCTGCAGAACAATAATAAGTAAGTTATTTTTTTTCTAAAACTTACAGAAAAAAATATTTTGCATAAAAAGTTAATGTTTGCTATCTCTTTTTCAAATTGCTATTTCTTTTACACTATTTATGTCAACTGTTAAATTTTACATCAACATATAATACATTATGTGAACCAAAAAAGGGTCATTCAGTTTTTTCATGCTTGTCTTAGTTTTGCTGTAATATTGAGTTAAAGGTGAAAAATCCCAAAGATGAGTCAAAATAGTGAAATTTCAACTTCTTATAACTTTATCTAGAAACGAGAAAGATATTAAAAATCTGAATGACTGTTTTTTAGTTTTATATGCAAAGATGAAGTGTGCAAAAAATCAGTTCTGTAGGTATAAAAACAGCTGAGGAGTAGGCATTTTCCTGAGTACGGTACACAGACAAATGAAAGCAGAGAAAACTTATAAAATGTATTTCTGATCTATTTTACGCCAGTTTTACCTCTTTCATGCTCAATTCTTTGAAGTAATTCAATGTAGTTTTTTCACAATTTGTTTTATAATATCGAATTGAGTCATTCTATGTATGATTCATAAATAATTATGCATAGATATTGTGAAAGATACCAGTTTTTCTATAAAATTGACAAGAGCTAATCGTGTCAAATGTTAGTTGAATCCCTTTCAAGTTGTGATCAATCTCTGAACAGGCTAACACCAACAACCACATGAGAGAATAAGTGCTCAATATACAATCCACGGAAACCGTTTATAAGCGTAATTGCACACCGCCAGACAATTAATCCTCTCGGGTAGCTACCTGTATTTAATTGATTGTCAAAACACCCCTGTTGTAAATAATGTAGTCAAGTTTTATCATTAAAGTTAACGGTCTTCAAATTCAAATTTTTATATCGGGTCTGCTTTGGGATATAGATCACAATCTCAACTTCTGGAAAATGCAAAAATAAAAAAATCACAAATTTTGAGCTGAGGGGGGGGTTAGAGTATCCTTAAAAAAAGTTTTATTTGAGTTTCTCGCCTGAGTTGACACATATAAGTTATCTCCCTACGCAATAATAACATTGAAATCTGTCAAATTTTGAGCTCTGTAAAGAAAACAATCATATAAAGTAAATAAGCAATTTAGTATAAGTTTACTGTATTACTTTGGTTGTCATTGTAAACACCCAGATTCACTCTTATGTAACCATATTGATTTGTTCTGATCTAAGTTTTTATAATTGAAGGTAAGTAAAAATCTGAAAAATTATTACCAGTTACATCTATACCCCTGAAAAAATGCTAAATTTTGCAGAAAAACAAAATACTAGGTTTTTAATTTGATAACCAGAGGTATTCTTCCAGAGGTATAATACAAAACATGGAATAAATTTATTTTTAATTCAATTCCAGCTTTGTAGTATTTTTGATGAGATATGAAGCTACATGCAGACAGTTGTGTCACAGTGTGCAATCATAAAATCTACTATTTTCTTTTAAAAATGAGCTGTAAAATTCCCTTATCCCAGGGTAAAATTCCCCTCCCTAGGCAGATATTCCCCAAATTGGCTGCCACAGGACCCTTCTCCAAATACGTGGCTCAAGCCTTGGTTAATGTGCATTTAACAAATCGATAGGCCTATCCTTTGGTGCATTTGTTTTGCGCATACAAGGTGCTGTCCTTCTTGCTTCAAAACTGAGAATATATATCTTGAGAATCTTTTCTGTCGAATAAATATAATAATATAGATTCCAATAAACGAACCCTGTAACAGTAAATCTATTATTAAAAATATACAGGTTTTTCTCTAGGCCTAAAAAAATTAATGCTGTGTTTCCTCTAACGGCTTGAAAAAAATTAGGCTAGGCAGGCACAATTCTTTCAAATTTTTGGCTCGCCTGTATGAAGTAAGGTGAGCTCATGTTTAAGGCTTCTATAATGAAATGTACTGAGGGAATTTTTCTCAAATTTTAAAAACAGGTTGCCTGACCGGAAAGGAATACATTATTAAAATTACACTGTATATGGAATTATGTGAATATTAACTATGCTTATTTAGGTGATATTGTTTTTTTACAAAATGGCGGACAATTTGTGTTAAGCACTACATATCCAAATTGAATAGCCCGATTTTCAAAAAATTTGGGGTAAATGTTCCACAACATGAGACAAGAAGGATATTGTCTGTTCAGCTAATTATATGCATATTAATTACTTTAACAAGCTTTTTAAGTAAATTTGTGTTAAATACCCTAATTCCGAATTGAATAACCTGATTTTCCTACAATTTTGGGTAAGTGTCCCACAACATGAGAGGAGAGGGATATTATCTGTTCAGCTAATTATATGCATATTAATAACGTTAATGAACGTTTCAATTAAATTTGCGTAAAACGCCATATCTCCAAATTGAATAGCTCATTTGTCCTAAAATTCTATGTAAATGCCAGACAACACAAGAGCGGAGGGATGTTATCTTCAGCTCATTATATGCATATTTATTGCTTTAACCAGCTGTTCAATTAAATTTGCGTTAAACACCATAACTCCAGATTGAATAGCCCAATTGCCCTGAAATTTTGGGCAAAAGCCATTTTACCTTGAAGGCAAAAGGAATGCATTTCCTTTCATTAAGGGAACAGGTTTGCTCTTTTGCAGCCTTGCTGCCAAGTATTTTTTATTTTTTTTATTTTTTGTAGACATTTTGTTTTAGGCCCTACAATAAATAATTACATATTTTAAACAAATAGAGAGAGAAAAATTTTCTTGCCTCCATATAGATTCCTATAAACCGAACCCTGTAGCAGTAAATGTATTATTAAAAACATACATGTCTTTCTCTACAATAAATATATATGTAAAGATTCTAATAAACCAAACCCTGTAAGGGTGTCATTAAAAATATACATGTTTTTCTCTAGGCCTAAAAGAAAATAATACTGTGTTTCCTCCAACAGCTTGAAAAAAAATAGGCTAGGCAGGGAGGATTTTTTGGGGGTATTTTGTCAACTTATTTTTTGTAGACGTTTTTTTTTAGGCCCAACAATAAATATATATATATATAGATTCCAATAAATCAAACCCCACAACCAGGGGCTTAGCCAGAACTAGGTGTCCAATTTTGAGAGTTTTCCTATCTCCAGCATGTTAAAATTTCTTAAAACAGGGTGTCCAAATGAGGCAATTGTTTACTTCAAAGGGTGTCCGCTTGGAAGGGTCGAGGGGTGTCTGCCTAAACCCCTGCCCATAACATGTAAGGGTATTATTAAAATGTCTTCCTCCACAATCAATATATAAAGATTCCAATAATCTGAACCCTGTAAGCTTATAATTAAAAGTATACATGTCTTTCTCTACAACTTTTGTTACCTTGTGAAAAGCACATTTTTGGCAAGTTTCTAAAGTTTCTGTAACTTGGTCATTGTAAACCTTTTTCCCTGTCTACTCATTTGTTTCAATGTATGGCTTATTTGCCAAGTTCGGACACTAAAATTAAGAATATAGAAAGGCATGCTGCATACCTGTATTTCTAAATGAATGCAAGCTTAAATAGATTAACTTAAAATCTTAGTTTTTAATATTCCTGCTCCCTTATTTAATTACACTAACAAGGTGATGGATTAATAATTATGTGGAAGAAAAACATGAAAAGTTTTGTGATCAGGCCAATATTAAATATTTTATTGACTCATGACAAACAGTAGGCAGGGAGATTTCTGTAACCCTGGTACTCTCAGAGCTAAGGGGCGACATTAAACTAATTTGTTTGTGATGTTTCTGTATTGTATTTTATTGGCTGGTATTCGCATCTAAGGTGATATCCTCCACATATTGGGCTGGTAATGGGAAGCAGATTTGTTTGTGATGTTCTGTATTTTTGTCCGTCGTCATATAAGTGAAATACCCTTGAGTACG
>JAVFBW010173854.1:0-11011 GCA_034783835.1 Mopalia ciliata
CAGACAAAGATATACAGAAAGAGTGCGCACATTTTTTAAGGGGGGCCAGCGACAGGGAGGGGGGCAGAAAGATAAGACAGCAACTGTCGGATAGTCGCAGAAATCCAGTGGGATCATTAGAGGAATGACTTTTTTATCAGGATTTGACAAATGTTTACTTTAATTTTTGTCTTGATTGAGCCCTCTTTACATTACTATACATTAAATAAACGTATTGACCACTATTTGATTTTCTTTGATTTATTACCTCTACAGGCCCGTGCTGTGTCATGGGGATACCCATGCAGTGTCATAGAAAAGTTACCTCTCCGAGCTATGGGGTAGCCCTTAGTCTTTGTGTTGTGCCGAATGTCTTTGCATTGCATCCTGTGATTGTGCTATGTATTTTTCTGGTTGTCAGAGGCTTCTAGGATAAGTGACTGGCGTATTTACCCACTGGGCTGATACGCGGTGATATGAGTGAAAAAACATTTAGTTTTGTGTAAAACCACAAATAAAACAGTAAATAGTAGTTTTCGCTAATGGACCGATGTTCAGCCATTAAGTAACATGAAAGGGCGGTCTGATATAGGCAAAAAGAAAAATATGCTGGACCGGCAAAGGGCCCATATTAACATGAAAGGGCGGTCCGATATAGGCAAAAAGAAAAATATGATGGACCGGCAAAGGGCCAATATTGGCGTATGTCGGATTCCGCCAACGGGCCGATGTCGACCCATTACATTATAGGTAGTCCAATATCGGTCCAATCGCTTTTTGCCTTCTGCTAGTTGAAAAAATACGGCGGACCGCAAACGGACCTATATTGGCTTACATAAGCTGCCACGGTTAGGCCGATGTCGAGCCTATGAGCAAAAATTTTGCGGACCACCGACGGCAGCCGATATTGGGCCAATATTGATGCCGGTGGCGGGCCGACATCGGACCACCTTCGTCTTGCTTATGGGGCGGTACACACATCAATTTAATTTGTTAAAAAATGCCAGTGCCAAAACCTGACATTTTCTTTTTCAAATAAAGACGTACTGCCTCCCTGGATTACAAGTACGATCTCTGTCGGGAGACCGTTCGTCAGAAGTGATTCATGTTTGTTAAAAGCAGTAACAAGAACAGCATCTTCTTAATGGGCTTTAATAACCTTTTTTTGTTGTTGTTGCTATTTAGTGTCTTACCATTCAGGTAACTCGTTGGCAAGTCAAATAAGACAGTTCAAGTCTTTAAAACAACACGCAAAACACTATGGCATAACAGAAGCTAATTATTACGATGAGCATAGTATTGATTTATACCCTATTTGTTTACCCTAATTAAGTGTGACAGAGATACTTTGAAGCAATTTAGATTTCCACAGCTAGAAAAAAGTCTTCACGGTTTAAAAGTAAACTGACAGATTGAAGACGCTTCACGAAGGTTTCTAGAAATGCAATAAGATTCATCGGAAACTGCTAATTTAACAAAACGATCTTAGCTTATACGTTGAACGTAACTGTCATGGCAGCACTTTGTCTTCAACACTGGTCGTCATGGCAATAACGTTTTGAGTAAGCTTTGTGATAGCTTTGTGAGACGGCCCCAGTAGCAATTAGTACTGATGAACTTACACTATTGTTCACTAGTTGGATAGAGTAAGTCCCTTAGGGTATTATTCCCAGATTTTATAACTTTGTTTAATTTTATTTGTATACCATTATATAGGGTGAATGTTCAGGGTGAATAATGTTCAGGGTGAATAAATCAAATCAAAACACCGTGTCCTGTCGATAATCTGCTTATATAGGATCAGAGGGCCGAAATTAACATAATATGGATTAGCAAAGGGGATTAGTGAAATTCTTCCGGATTGTATGTTGTCGCCACGTGTTTTAACAACACGCTTAATCAATTCCATTCATTGTATCATTTCTGAATGTATGATATTTTACGGTCGATGTCCAATCTAAATATAGTCAATATATTTAGACCAAGACAGACTAGCGTCAGTGTTGTTTTATATAATAAATTTAGCTACGGAGATCACAAAAAAATATAGTCTTCTGACGCGATTCGAATGACTTCTGCTGACAAAACATTGTTAGTAGATTGATGTGTTAATAAATATGTATTACCAAATCTTGACACCTTAAACAAAATACCAACCTGCTTAATTTGTTAATGGTCTGAGACAAGTTGAAAAAAATATTGTGCTGTGTTAATATCGTTTAATTCCAAAATCGGGATTTATCCACAAGACAAAACTCAGGAGTTTTCAAGGCGTAAGCTGTGCTTCCTGTTAAACTCGGGGAAGTACCTTGGTGTAATACATAAAACAGCAAGCAATGGAAACAAATTATGAAAGATATTGTTTCTATCATAAGAACAGGAGCATTTATTATATCCACAAGACATTGCATATAGTCAATCCGTATATTGAATTTACCAGTGAAAGCCACAGTTGGGACTGTGGTGCTTTATATAAGAAATGTCAACAGAGAGATACACCAACACTGAAAACACATTAAGTTTATATTAGAACCAGGTAATATGTAACAATGCCTCAGTTTGAGGCTAAATGTGTTCATAAACCTATTAAGTTGTGTAGGACTCCACGAAGTCATCCCCACAACTCAGCATGGGGGTTGCTATGTATAACTTACACAACCGAAACCAATTATAACAGATAAACCATCTATAACTTCCGGATGAACCTTCTATTAAAATATCAGCGTGAGCCTTAGGGTTTCCAAAGAGGGCTAATAAATGCATTATCAGCCCGGATATTATGTACTCCCACCTGATATTATTCACATCACTCCACCATGTGTCCTTCATCTTTGAGGCATTTGACAAATTAAAGGCGGATATAGTGTATCAGCAGCAATAAGTCGTAGGTTTATATTGCTATGGGACTCGCTGTGGAATTCCTTTAGTAATATCGTGATGTGTGGTTTATATATTTATTTATTTAATACCACGGAGATAACTTGATCACGGCACCTAGCATTTCTCTTTACATACAGGCGGTAGACATCATACCCATTTTGTCAGTTGGTTGGTTTTTAATTGCACATACGCTTTAAAATTACACGATGGATCATCTAAATCTATACTGAATTCAGTACTGATATCATGTGTGCCAATTGATTTCAGTTTCTGGGTTAAGAAAATGTTTGATTTGTATCAACCAATGTTAATGTCACACATTTGTTAGTTCATATCTTATTCTCTCCATTTTCGTTTTTGCCATAGTCATGTGTATGTATATACGTGTAAAACCCTTTCTGAGTAAACACATTAGAAACCAGGACGAAGCTGTGGCTCAGTGTGTCGGTGTGTAGCTATTCAGACTGCTGATCTTCCTTCCGTGTAGGATTCACAGGTTCGAATCCCAGACCCTTGTCTGTTTCAAGTATGCGTATAGGAGTCACACGAATTGCCTCTGGCAATCACATATCAGTTTTTACGAGGTTTCTGTCCAGTTTTCCATCTAAAACAAGGCAAAGTTAAAATATAAGTAAAATAGCCTTGATCGCGACCGCGAGCATTATAAATCTAATCAAACAAAAGAAAACATAAGAAAGGAAAGCCTTGGCAAAGATTTCCGCTTCATTCACATTACTGTTAAACTCACAGCTATGTTTTTATTTTAAAAGTATGGAAATACGATTATGAAATTTTAATAGATGAAATTAGTTTCTTTCTTGGTTAGCCGGGGAGATTTTCAGATGCAGTTGAATTACATTGTCAGTATAAAACCCTGTTAAGCATTTCTCTCTATACTGTGATACAGCTATTGTAGTGTTGGTAGGCGTATACAAAATATTCTTTTTCTGCCATTCATGCCAAAATAATGAAAAGAACAAGTCTTTGCTCATCGTTGTGTCTAGGCATTATACAACGACAGCTAAGACACTTAATAACTTCACAAAAAATATATATCACGAACCTGTCAGCCACACTGATTGAATTCAGAGTGATAGGTTATCCATTTCCGGTCAACTACTCGATGAATCCAGCCATGCTGTTTATTCAACCAACAGACGAAATATGTACAAATTTTTTGGCCGGACCATTATGCCGAGAGCAAGATTTTAACTAGATTATTATTAATTTCATTTATTCACCAAAATAAATCCATATAAGAAAATGGTTACATATTATTAGGCAGGAATAATGTCCATTGTCTATCCCAATTGGTTGAATTATCAAACATATTGGTGAGGTGATCTTAGACAGAAATATGTGATTAAGCACAGAAATTATTGGTAAGATATAACGATCAGGCCTAAAATATATAAAGTGACAATTTTACTCTTAATCGTGGAATAAATAATAAGAAATTTCGAAAAGCATTGAACCAAATGTTTTGTTAGCATTTATTTATTTCTTGGCATTCCTTGGTCTAAAATATATGTATCTATTCGAGGAGGGGTGTTATATGTTGACATAATCTACGACAGTTTATAAACTAGATGTTATATAACAGAAGTAAGAGATTTAAATAAGTTCAAAAACATAAAGGCGTGTCAGACGAATGGATGCCGGCAACCATTCTCTTATTTGAAATGTATTTTTCTAAAATCAATCACACTGGCACAACAGATTAATTAAAATCGATGGATGATGTAACGTTCTAGATAAACTCCCAGAGACAAGTTTTGTAATAAACCTCTCTCGTGTTGTGTTACGGGTAACCTACAGACATCTCAACAGAAGGTAATTACCATTTTAATTTATAGATAAATATAATGTGGCGTTATAACACAACTCGAGATTAAAGTTTATTAAGCAACTTGTCTTTGGGAGTTATCTACAACTTAAGATGATTCTTCGATTTTTAGTAATCTACATCTTTGTGCCCAGTGTGATTGCTTTTAGAAATATATGTGGCGTTTAATAATGTTGTCATCAGACTCTACCTTCGGTGTTTATTAATTAAAAGTTGAATGAAGGTGTGTCAGATTATAAAATGACGGAGTCTGTTATACGGTCAACCGGAGACCAAACAGTCCGACACATTGTCTTTTATGCATATTAAACGACTTTCGGTCAAATTGAAATTGTTCTAATCGTCTCAGAAAAACCATTGTCTTTCATAGTTATTTCCAATAAACAGATATGATATGAATAACTGCAGTTGAACACCTGCATTTTGAAATTCTGATCAATTCTTGGACTTTTCATGGTTATTTGAAACTCTGCATTATAACTCAGAGCTGCGGATTACAGACCAATATCTTTGATAGTTTCATAGAGGAGATTTATTTCATTATGCAAGAGTTTAAAACTACTAACGAATACATTTGATATTTTACGAATAGTTGAGACCATGCTGATTCATTATATATTCGGAATATTTTTAAAGAAATTCCAAGCGATACGTTTTTCTGCCCCTTACAGGTATATTTAAAAAGCAGCACTGTGTGGACCTACCTAGATAGACTGTTTTATTAGGTAGAATGAAGGCTTTCAATTTTGATAAACTACGACACAGACCACCCACCGTTTTCAATCGACCAAGAATGTTGTTAGTACAATAGATTTCGTCTGCGGCAGGTATTCATCAAAGTTAATCACTTCCTGGTGTGTAGGATTGTGTACTGCCAGATAATACTCGATGGTGGTCCCAATCTTCATAGAGACCTACATGAGGAGGCGCCTACATAAAAATGAAAGCCCTCCTATACAGCTGCAAAGGCTTGCAATTTCTTGATGACAAAAGCGAGAAAACTGGACCAAGTGAGTATTCTCCAACCAAACAAAAGTGACAAGAAAACACTGCTTACAAACTAATATCAACAGGTATTACACTGGCAGGAATATATTGGTAACCTATTAAATAGCTCTTCGCATTTGTAGCCCAGAACATTTTACTAAGCCTCCAGTGGCTGATGAATGGGAAACATTGTCTCGACTGATTTCATATTGATTAGCAGTCATGAATAAATACATGTGTTTTTGAAAATATTTAAACATCACCATGCATTAAAAGGCATAGATATGTTACATATATTGCAAAATTCAACAATTTATTGTGCTTCCAAAACGCTTCAGAACTTTCAGTTCAATAGTGATCTATAAAGCATATCGCAAATATCTATATTTTAGTATTCTTCTATTGTAGCGGTTCCAGCAACTAAAAAGTGCCCTCGATTTTTAAACAGTGAATTCGGATTTGTATGATTTCTCACAGTATTAAAGTTTATACATAAATTAAAACATTTGTGTAAACCATAAATTTGGTAATGAGTCCTAAAGCGAATGTCACACCAAAGAGACGAGATGCAAATCAACTCAACCAATCAGTTGCGTCTACATGTAGTTGAGGTTCAAGTCACACCACTTTCTCACGAGACGGAGAAGGAGCGAGACCAACACCGCTGCCAGACAACGCTTCGAATTTTATTACCGAAGAACGTTATCCCGCGCTCCAAGCTATAGATCATGTGACGTAAACTGTTGGTTTCTTTGGTTGAGCGTGTCATTACAGTTGCAGTTCGTCGTGAACCAAGTCAGACAGAAAAGACGTCATGCGACGAGTCCCGAAGCCGACCAACTGCAACATGCTCAACTGGATCCGACGACTTGCGACGGGACACAACTGACGTCGTAAGAGGTGTCACGCCGAGCAGACGGTTACCGACGGCTAGTTGAGTTGAGTCGAGTTGGATGCCGTCGGATTGGTGTGACACGACCGTAAGCTTATACTAGCCAAGGGTATATGGCCAAAATTCAACTGAAGAGGGTATACCATTTATCCCATTGAATGTGATCGGTGTTTCAAATCGATAAAGGCGGAAATCACCTGCTGGATCTCAATTGTGCACAAGCTGTGACGGAGAACATACAGGTAATGTGTAAGAAAATACAAAAATTGTCGGAACTACCCACTTAACCTTTGAAGTTAGTAGTGAAATTAAGACAATTTTCCAACTTCTGTGCATCTTTTATAGATAATGAAGTTTTGCTTTTCTTAACACCATGAACTCAGCATTAAAATCTATATTCCTTTACTATTAATCCAATGTTTATTTAAAAAGTAGAAAAGGCTACCACACTTTACAGTAAATGTAGGTATAATGCATTTTCATTTTTGTGATTGGCTTAAAAAATCGAGAAACGTAAGTAATTGACAGAACCAGAAGTTCCGTATAGTATCGAGCATTTCGTTTGGACCAATGGGAGCCAATACAATTCCGAAAAATTTGTGTTGGGGGGGGGGGGGGGGGAGGCTGGTTGCTTTTATGAGACAAATTCAAAATTGCCATGGGAACATTGATGGGAACAAGTACTAGAATAGAACGAAGCAGGGAATTCTATCTAGAATGTACGAAGGGATACATATTTCTGATGAATTACGCTACTTCAAACAGAATGATCTGTTCCTCAAGTACACACGCATGTGGTCTTAATCACACTATAAGATGTGTGACATCGATTTATTTGTTGTATGGACCTTATGTCTGACGTAAAGCAACATTCTTTTTATTGTGGATATTATCAATCGGTACAGCTGGTTTATACTCGACCGAATGGGCTCTGTAAATCAACCCGTTATATCAACGAGACATTTCCGTTTTTGTACTACCCCTCGTACCCAACCTCTAGGGGATATATTATTATCAAATTTGAAGTATTTTCTCAGTGTCCCCGGCTAGTTAGTGAACGTTTTAAAGTCGAAAGTTTTTGTTTGTTGGTTTTTTAAGGGGCAGGGGTATATCTTTTAAGAACTTTAACTGACAATCACACGATGTGACTGCTTCGATCCCACTGATGGATTTTACGAAAGTTCTCCTTTTTTAATATCGTATTTGGAACACTGTATAATGGACAATACGACGTCATATTAGTGGAATCACCTTGAGTGCGATGTTAACCCCAATCAGACAAAATCACAAGCATATACTCTTAAGAGGTGCAAAGTTAATTATATTGCTACTTCCCATGGTAATTACTGGTGAGAGGCAACATCTATTGATGAGGATGTGTCAATAGATTCTTTGGCACATTGTTAAGGGGGATCCAAGCAACCAATAAGAAATTCTATTGATTTAGACGTTACATACTAGATAGTTTTCCAGAATGTTACAGCTACCAGTAACTTATCGCTGCCACCGACTACAAAGGACCCACTTTAAACAGTATAAACGGTCTAGTGTTCTATTCATTGATTCTGTGTCTATTCCGGATGTTTCCTGGTTCGATATAGCGTGATTAACTGGCCGTCGGGGGTGTTAGAGAGCAGCAGCATGGGGGACACCAAAAAAGGGATACATCCTGTAGACAGCAGTTTTGGAAAATGTTAAAGACACCTTTCCAAATCGCGCTGAGCCAATTTGGTTTCTCAATATTTTATGGTGGAATTTTATGCCATTTCGTTTCCGTATGTATTACATTGACATACTGCTCCTTTGACGACTATTAATTGAATAATGGAAAGTGATATATATATAGTTTGGCCTGAAAAGGTTCACCATACTTAATGGCGAGATTGTGCCACAGAATGTCTTAGGCACACTGATTTTGAGATCCAAACAACCGATATGATTGTCTACTGATTCAGACGGTACACATTCAGCGATCCCCCAGACAATTACCAGTAACTCATCGCTGTCACCGACTACTCAAGGACCAAGTGCAGACGGTATAAACGGACTTTTGTGGTCTACAATCGACGTAAAAGCAACCTTTTCAGAGTTCGTTGAACTTTGGACAATACCAGTGCAACAGTCTTTTGGTGTCTGTCCCGGATGTTTCCAGTTTTAAAATAGCATGAGTAAGTGATTGTCGAAGGTGTATCGCTGGACTTTGTGATAAAAAACAATAAGCCAATAAAAAGACAGTGTTTACTTTGTACAATTATTTTCATACTTCTATTTTCGAATAACTAAAAAATAAATAAATATTTAGCGTATTCTTGTAGAGCGACAAAAGGACGTTTCTGGGTGCTAAATGCAGGTGAAATTTGTCTCCTGATGCACTCCGTCACCTTATGAACACATCCATCTTGATGACTCCGAATGGAATGATCATTAGCTATAAGCCGCTTCATCGATTCAATCCATTACATAGATGCCGACCCTGTTAGCGGCACTAATTCTTTAGAAAACACATCTAACAGTGTGGACCATTATATTGACGAACACACTTAGAAATCTTCTTGTACAAGTATTAGAAAACGGGATTACAGAACTAATAGGATGCTACAATTACCAATAACATATTAATAGTTTTTCAAGAGTCCTGTTTCGTGCACACATATGTAGAGCTACAATTAGTTATATGGTCTGCTGACAAATAGTACCTTTAGTGTACACACAGTTCTGCACGTATTCTACTTATTCAGATGGCTTTAATTAGCAAAGATTAAAAGAGAATAAGTGAATGTCAAAGCTATATTATAAGTGTTTGCGTGCCTTCAGTAACGGAGCCAAATATTTTAAACAAATTGTAAAAATTCACTTGTGGTTTATACATGCCTTAAACAACATCTGTGTTACATCCCATTGTCATTCACAAGGGTTCAAGGGGAATACGTGAATATTAAAGCTTTATTATAGGCGTTTAACACGAGTCCTGTAACGAAGCTTAATATGTTTAGCAACTGGTCTAACCTTTGATTCACAGATACTGTAATGGAAAAAAATTCAAGCACCATTTGTCAATTGATGATTAGTTTTTGCTGAGAATCATGCACTTGATACACATTAACAGTACTGGTATTAGGTGTATTGATTGGTAAAAAAAACACTAACAATTAAATAAAACAACCGATCGTTACAGAAGGCTAGAAAATTTTAGATCCTGTGTAGCGATCCTGTGTAGCTGTGTAGCGGGATTCTAGTTGAAATAATGATAAATGCGAAAACATCTTAACCGGTTGTTATTTTGTTTCCATTCAATCCTCCACTCGTGATTTACACATGTTTTCAAAAGCATTTGTGATACACCTCGGTGTCATATCATTTCATAGTTATAAATTTATAATTGTGGTGGTCACATAAATTAAATGACGATAAGATTATGTAGGTAAACTCATTTGCCATTACGACGGCTTTGCTTCTTAACGTTTCTAGTGTCAAGGGACTTTATTTTCTAGGCTATTGAAAACAATATGTAAATGTCTCTACATAAAACTGACGATTTTACAAAGGGTCGGAGTTCAAGGAACTGATAGAACACGGGTACGGAGATATTTTTTGTGATACAAAATTGTTTTATAATGCTAAGTTTTTTATTCTTCTTTAAACTTTCCACATTTGAGTTTATTTGGTCACTGAATTGTATGGCGTAAAGTTTATGTCGTATCTTTTCTATATGTATGACAATGACTTAGAGATGGGATTACTATGACTACTTGTTGAATAATGGACAGTGTTATATATGCATAAAAAAATATTTCATTAAATACTTCAACATACCTAAGTTACTAAATTGGCTTGTCTGCGCATAGATTAACTTAAATTTATCTTACAACCCCCTTTGTAAATGCTATAAATCTGCTAATGAAGAAAGTCACTTTCGAAAGCTTATTATAATGAACAGCAAAAATGTACAAAGTCGCGTTAGTTGGAATTGCTTTGAATAGAAAAGCTACCCTCAGCCTCAGAAATCACATTTCACAACTGTTATTCACAGCCTTATTTCACTATAAATGTTTCAGTGATACTGTGCCCACTTATGTGTTTTACAAAATAGACATAACAATTCTCAACCTCCTGCAATTGATCAAGTTTGAATAATCCCACTCGTGTCGTTTCTGGTCCTGAAGATAGAAGAACCCTGGACATTTATCTTTGATCTGACGCTCTTGCTTCAAGCCGGTTTCTTATTCCCAGTGAATATAATTTGAATTGGTAAGAAAGTCTAGATTAGATTGAGCACTTAAAGAATCACTCTAAGAAATATCACCAATTATTCATATTCGTTATTTGACATCAAAGCTCCTTCAGTCTGAATTCGGCCCCGTGAGGGAGCGGGTGGGCCATGGCCCTGCAGAATACTCCCTCGGCTTCCTCGGTCGATCGTAAGAGGC
>JAVFBW010173865.1:0-11011 GCA_034783835.1 Mopalia ciliata
ACAGACACCACAAACAGATTGGCTTCCTGTTCCCCTTTAGCTCAGAGAGCACCAGGGCAACATGAAGCTCCCTCCAATCGCCTGCTGCTGTCATAAGTGAAATAACCTTAAGTATCGTGATAAATCCTAATCAATTCAAACAAACAAATAAATCTGTTTTTGCCTTCTATAGATGCACTTAAACACAAGTTTCACAAAGAATTTCAACTTCAATTGATGGACAAACTATATCTAGGTCTCCAAGGTTAAACAAATCAATACGTATCACAACTTGCTTGAACAGCTATTTCAACTATGTTATAAAATTTTTTAAAAACTTGTAAAATTTCAGCAAAATAGTGTTCAGGTAATAATATTATGAGACAGATAGAAAAAAAGTCTACCTGTTTCACGTGGCAGGTAGCTTAAAAAAACATTTCACACCCTGATGAATAATAATCTTTTTTTTACATGATAGCTCTAGCTGGAAGTGCTTAATAAAATTTTCTTGAGTTTTGCATGTGCAGTATACTTAAATGCAGTATACATAAATGCGCATTATACACGTGTGAATACAGTACTTAAAGGTCACATATCTCAAGCTGACAAAAGGGTAATTAACCATTATTCAATATTTGTATCTATTTTGTTTTTATAATTTATGTTTTGTTGTTTTCCAGATAATGGGTCTGACTATTCTAGCAGCTGGAACAAGTGTGCCTGATCTAATAACCAGTGTTATTGTTGCCAAAAAAGGTTATGGAGACATGGCTGTATCCAGCTCAGTTGGAAGTAATATATTTGACATTACTGTTGGGTATGTAGTCACTTATACAGGGTTATATTGAGCCATGGGGATTTATATATCATCAAAAACTTAAAGTATGGGGCCATCAGTACAGCTTTAAAAAATTGAAACAAAAAGCAATAATTTACCTAAAATATTTTCTGCTTATTGTTGAATGAAGCTATTTATGGTATGGTTAAAAAACGTTTTAAAAAGCCAAAAGTATCTCCGCTGGTACTTAGGTGAACTTGTGTCAGTGCTTCAGGCAGATGAAGATTGGTAGTCTTTTCAAACATATTATTTTGTTTGAAAAGAATATATTTCTTGCTTTATCAGGAACCCTCTGTGACATGCACTTTTGTCACTGTGTACAGCATAATGCCACGGTTTTGACATCCAATAGTGACAGCGGGTGGTTGTGAGGGTACTTTATGATGCCTTGGTTCTCTTGAAGCTTATGGGCAAAGGAAAGCCAAGCTATTTGTGATGTCAATATTGTATCTTGTAATTGTCCTGTCTGGTTTTTGTTGCCAATTGCATTGAAGGCACTCCTCTTATATAAGTACTGCATTAAACCCATATGAAACAAGCAAATCCTAGGGTGACATCAGACATGCAGAATTTCTGTAAAACTTGTATGTAATAAAAACTATAATGGAATATTTTGTTATATATTTACTGCACATTCAATTTATTTCAGGTCAATGTTTATGCTTAAAAAAATTATTTAAAAACTTTTGTGGTATTAAATTGGCAGGGTAAAGCTTGTTGACTTGTTGAACGAAAGCCTGCTGCCATGGCCTAGTGACTAGCACAACAAACTGCTTTTCTGCTGGTGTACTGCTGAATTGATATAGCAGTCATATTGACCTAATTAATTAGTTGTGAGCAATGATAAGTACATTTTTGATAAACAACACTTTGCTTAATGTAGTGTATTCGTTTAACATTTCTTTCTGCCATACCCAATGAGAAGAAGAGCTCTGAAGTTTCACTCTTAAACTCAATTATGCCTATTATGGCATGATCAGCGACCTTCCATCCTTCCATCTGTCCTTTCGTTTGGGGCCAATTCGTCTCTGGAGGCATATCTTTGTGAAACTTGAGATTGGTTTTAAGCTAATAAAAATGTGTCATGTTATGTATCATTGATATTGTTTTATTGCATAACACAACTCACGGAATGGAGCAAAATGATGCTCCAATTCATATATGACCTAAAATAAGATTATATTTACTGAACCATGTCTTTAAATTTTGTACAAGGATGTAAATTTTCAGACATATACAGGATAACCAGAAAACCAGAAATATACACTACAGCATATTTTTAAAATGTGTCCGTAAATGGTTGGCTCAATGTTGTTTTTTTATTCACAATGAACTATTATCCAGGTTTCTGATCTATTGAATGAAGGTAGCCACACCCACCCTTGTGGAACTGTGTAGACTTGGTGAATTGAATGAGGTAGAGGTACTACAACCAAATTAGGGTTGACATAGGATGTCTTGTCTGTCATGAATTAGCCAAAGACAATGTCACCTGCTGGGTGGGGTATCACTGTTTCTGACAGCTATCAACCCAAGACATCCTGGCTAGTGGTTTCTTTGAAGCAAAAAAAAAATTAAAAAATTCAACATTGTATCAATTCTAGGCTATTCCACAGCTGGAGAGTAGGAGGAAGCAGAGTGGGGGTTCTATAGGGGAGTTCTTAAAAGTCAGATGGTGTGTCCTTTTAACTATCAATTGGATCTCCCACTGATACAATTTAAAACAGTTCAGCATAACTAGGGCTGTACATTTTAGGAGCTAAATATAGGCATAGAGTGCCTAGTTGTTCAAGTTTGTCCTAATTTTATAATAGGTAATAGAAATTATATTTGATTTGTAGATGGTCATAACTCGGGTCGGAAATTATCTTTATAAAAAAAAACCCCACTAACTTTTAGCTGAATATCTGGTAGAATTAAATGTTGGAGATAGGTGTGCTTTATTAACAACAGACTGCCTGTAAAGACCAGCAACATGGAAGTATATTTAGTGTAAACTATTCACGAGAACAATCGTTCTCTCAAATTCGTTTCACTTGAATGGTAGATAGGTAAATTTTGAAAAAATAAGGTCTGTAAACAAATAAATCAGCCATACAGGGGTAAAGGACCCTCATATTTTAACTGAACACATATCTTTTTAATAACTACATTGCACTTTAAAAACACAGGGAATATGTTTAAAACTACAGGTATCATGAAGTCAAACCTATCCAATGACCTCAAATTTACATTTTATAGTCTCTTGTTTCTATAATTATAAATATTTACCAACAGTTTATTTTTTTAACAATGTTAACCAATATTTTATCTGTTACCTGTGCACTTATCTTTTATTTTGTTCTGCTACATTAAACATACTTGTCAACCAACACAGGGAAAAAAACTAAAGCTATGGTTACTGTTGCTAAGGTCTGCAAGGCTGGTGGAATAATTCATGATATTACAAATAATATTTTAAGCCTACAAAATGCTTGTGTTTTGGTACATGATTTACCAATTAGATCACCTAAATTAAAACTGGTTTGCCCTATACTAAAGCTGATGCCTTACCCGATTATGAGACACTATGCCTGAGGTGTATGTTTGTTATTTTTGTTTACCATTCTGTTAATCGTCTGTTCTATGAGTGACTTTTGTTTTAAAATATTCAGGAATTCACTTTGTCTGAACTTAATAGTTTCAAATCAAAGGGTAATTGTGTTTATTTATAAGCCTGCTAAATACACATAGCATTTTCTACATTGTAACAATATGAGTAGAACCTATTCTTTTCCAGCTCAGGATTTTTATTTTAGGACATGTATTCTGTGAAATATTAATGAGACTGTTAATGGATCTGGTCTTATTGATCTTTTCTTTATCAAAAGCTCCAGCCTTCTAAATCAATACGCACCATTTTTGCAGTCTACTTTTCTATTTAGACATAACTTGGTGACTACACTTTCTATAGCCTGTCTCATGCTTCATTTAAACATATGCACTTTGTTTGACCTGTTCTAAATAATTTAACCCCAATCAAACATACAAACTTAATTCTATATGAAATCTGATATTGGAAAATTAGCAATAGAGTAAAGAGAATGGTGAAATAAATATTTTTATGACATTTATTTATGTTAAGATTGTTTTGCAGTCTGGCAGCTCCAGGATATTTCAGATGGGAAGGCTTTGTATAGTGTTGTAAAGATAGGCTATTTTAGGCAGTTCTGATGTTATCTTACTGGAATTAGGATCCCTACAGTTTAATAATACAGCCTGAATCAGATCCAATGCACTGATCACCCCAAAAAGAGTTAGCCCGCGGCTGTGGCTTACTGGTAGCATTTAATGTTAACAGGATTGAGTCTGCCTGTTGACCCTCAGGTATATGTGTGACACACGGTACATGTAATCGCAGGGGTGGTTTTTACGAGGTTTGCTATTGGTCTTCCATTGTAATTTGGTAATATAATTGCCCGGTGTCCTATAAGTGAAATATCCTTGAGTATGACGTTAAACCCTGTTCAACAAACCAAATGCAGTTTAATGAACCAAAGCCCCTCAGTTTCTACATCATTTGTTGGGTGGCTGTTCAAATTTGTGCAGGGTTGGCAGTTAGCTTCCTATTGCCCTGGTACTTTCAGAGCCAAGAGGTCTTTTCGGGCCCCTCGGCCGTGGCTTAGCGTTAGCGAGTGCGCTTTCTAAAGCCTACTTCGATGTACTGTTCAAAGTTTTGTGTCCATCTGTGAACAGCAAGGAACAGTGTGAAGTTGACAACTGTTCATAATTAACACCTTGATTCTAGATGATATCTTTTTAATACAACTATTTGATTTCCTTTTTTCTTCAGGCTACCATTCCCATGGCTTATCTCTGGACTTGTGACATCCAGCCATGTAGATGTGGACAGCAAGGGCCTTGTCTGCTCTATTGTTCTCCTCTTCATCATGCTCTTAGCAGTAATTACTTCTATAGCTGTCTTCAAGTGGAAAATGTCTAAACTTCTGGGCATGGCTATGTTCGTTCTCTACTCAGTATTTATTACTCTGAGTGTTCTACTCGAGTTAGAGATTATTGATTGTCCTGTCAAAATAGCTATGTAACTGAAGCCACAATAAAGAAACTGTTCTGTGGAGAGAAAAACAAATACTGAGGTCTAAACTCATTGATTTAAAACAACAAAATACAGGTCACCAAAAGAAATCTAGATCTAGAGAAGTTTATAAGTTAATTGGTAATATGTGACATTATTTATGAGGAAATATCAGACACCTGTGAAGAACTTGAAGAAGCCAGCTATGAAAGGAAAAGTTTGAATTTGTTTATCACAGAATGACTGACTTGTGAAGAGTAAAATGTTGAGTGATCTCACGATGAGCATTTAAAGGTGTGAAAAACTTGTGACATTTGTCTAAAATGATGGTTATTATTATTAATGCTGTATTTGAATTTGGTAAAAGCTTTATGACATTTTGAGTGATTGAATACAGATTTGTGGATTTAGGACCAACTCTGCAAAGACCTTTATGTGATAACTGACTTGGTCCTAACGTATGTATCAGTGATTATTATTACACCAAAATAGTTCACAATATTTAATATGACAAAGTTGATTAAATGTTTATAACTTAAATTGAATTTTACCTCTAAACCAGCTTCAATGTTCTAGTCTATGTTGTCCAAAAGAGCTTTCAAGTGTTTTCTGTCATGATGGTAGATGTATTTAAAATTCTTACATTATATTTTACAGTAGCCTGAAGTGAAACTTTGTTTTTTGGACTGTGATGCTAGTCTTTTACTTTATAAATCCAGTAAATGTAATTTAATTTATATTGACACATAAAAGAAGATCACACAATTTTGTATTTTTTTTATTATGTTATTGTTATTTTTCTTACATGTATTTTCTTTCTTGCTCAATTTCAATTATATTTATTGACGATTTTGTCAATTTACCCTTTGTTGTGTTTTTGTGCCTTAAATATGCATTTTGAATTGCTTTGGTTATTGTTTTGTTTTATTAAATTTTGCACAGATTGATACTGCTTATAAAAGCAGGTATTTATTATTTACTGTTCTTCCATGACACAATTATAATCCAGTATAGAACTTGTACATATTATTCTAGGTATTATTTGTGGGAAGTTAATATTTATATGTTTTTACATACTTGGATTTGATCAGAAACTAAATTTCATCACTGTATCTAGTATTGCCCCAATTTCCACCCAGGTTGTATGTTTGATCTCCTCCATTATTGCTGATGACATTAGAAAGGGTTTTCTTCGCCCAATGAGGTAGAGTGTAGTCATATCAGAGGTGAAAGTCACAAACAAAAAAAACTCTAGGTTTAGATTCTATTCATGCATTTAAATAGTATAGAATTGTGAAAATGGCCTATAATAAGAGAGATTATTTGAGTATAGCAAAAAACAAAAAGAAACCAATCACAGATGTGGTTTTAGTAAAACTATCTCCTCATCACTTAATGGAAAGATGTAAATCTGTTCTGACTGTTTAAGTATAAGGCAGGTTTGTCCGGCTAACCTATCATAATGGGTTAGTTGAAGGACCTTTAAATAACTTGTTTTACACTGTTGACTGTGATATCTGTTGTATGGTATGAACTATAGGGTATGTTCCTCATTCCAGTATGTCTTTGGGTTTGTTTATGTTTCTTATTCCTCTTTACTTTATCAAATGTTCAAATATATGCCATAGTATAATGAGTCTTTTTTTTTTACCTGGTAGCCATGTTACTTGATATAGATTAACATTGGCATACCAAAGATGAGTTCTACTTTGAAAACGTAAGGTATTTGCAATATGGATTGAATTCCAAGGTAATCTACCAGAAGCAAATGTTTTCTGAAGTCTTTTGATAATCTTGGGTAGTGATATTTTGGGAATATACATTAATAAAGATGTCTATCACTATATGTGTTCTTTTCTTAGTGAAAATTCATCAATAGTAGCTATAGGACTACATTAGTTATGATAGTTTTTGTGATTTTTGCTGATAAGTACACTGGCTGAATACTCTACAGTTAAGGAATATTTAAGCATAAATATTGAAATAGTATCTCATGCTTATAGTGCTAAAAATAAAAATAAAAAAGGTCCAATGGGACCAGCTTCTAAAAGGTCTATTATGAGTAATCTTGGATTTGATGTTGTAACATCTTATTGATGTTGTTCTTACAATCCATTATATATGATTAAAGTCTTTTTGAGTAACTGGACCCCTGGACTGCCAACTGGTGGAGAGATAAGCCATGGAGTGGAAAAAAGATATTTCTTTAAATACAAAGCAAAAAGTGGGTCAGTAAATAGAATATCTGGTACACCGAATCTGTAATCTTCATATAGTGAGCAACAGTTCAGAAAAATTAATTTTGTAGTATGTTAAAGGTACATGACATGTAACCAAAGCTCCCTAGTGTTGTCTACATTGCCTCTTACCAAATAGTCCATACAGTTTTTTTCCTTTATTAGGTTACTGGTTATGACATTTTTGCCTTACCATTTTTGACATACATTTTGAACAAATGTTTCCGTCCTCTGCATTGTTGTTTTGACCGTTGTATGATTTGTGGAGTATTCAAACATGACAAACTACCTGTACACTGTTTTATCTCATTTATAGTTTTAGAGACTGTACATGTATTTAATGTTAGTCTAAAGGGTAAATTTTAATTACAAGATCAATCAATTTGTATCTTCAAATGATATGAGATTTCTGTATATGGCAGGGTAGAAATAAAAAGACATCCCAGATGAATCTTTGACATGTAATTTTATTTTACCATGGGCTAAGTTTTAACCAAAATCTATCATCTAGAATGTAGAATTTCATATTTTGGGTAATATTTGAAATATTTTTTCAATAATTTATTGTGCTTCTTTGAAAAATATGTTATTTTACAGTGATGGCATTTTAATTTTTCTTTGCTGTTAATTGTTTCATTGTTATTGTTTGTACATAGTAAATGATTTTGATCTCCGTTTCTTACAAAACCTTTGATGTTACTCATTTGTTTGTAAAAATGTGTGTATTCTAAATTATTGTGTTTAATAAGGAATTGGAGGGATTAATGCAATGCAGTGCTCTGGTTTGTAATGGTTCTACAGGCCTGTGCTGTTAGGGAGCACAGACAAAACTGGCTTTCCCCATGGTTATGCAAACTTAATTAAGGAGGTCTGATTTATAGGTTTCCTCAGTTGTTTGCTGTCTTGGTCAATTTTTATATTTGGCCACTGAGTTTGACAAATTTTGTCATCAGATTATCAATAAAATTGGATTTTAAAGTATTTTTTCTTTATTTTCACAAAGGCACATTAATGTATTTTAAAAAAATCAGCAAACCAGGGGAAAATGCAAATGTTCTGTTATCTCACAACATTTTAGAGGACTGATTCTAAGGTTCTGCCCGAAAAGATTACAGCACAGGCCTGTTGTTGTAGTACATGTTTGTCTTTTGGGGTATTCTACATTGAAACCTCAGTACACTGATTTCTTGATGAAGGCAAGACTTTCTCAATCAGCTTTTAGCTCATTACATCAAACCCATCAAAAACAACTAAGAAAGTGTCATCAAAAATATAACAAAAATGATGTAAGTATTTACTTTCTGAAAGAGACAACAATTATTTCATGACAGATTGTTTATAATCCAGTTACTCTGTCCAAAGATACAGCTTCATACATTGATGTAGGGCCAGGAAGTGGCAGTCACATGCAAAACCATTCAACTATAATACCATTCAATATCAAATAATACAACAAACATTCAAGAGGAACCTGTATACCTGCCCTTTTTTATTTAGGTATAATGTAGTTAAATGATTTATATTAAGTATAATTGTTTTAAAAAAATATTAATGATCCATTAGATACATGTTATTTTAATTGTTCATCTTACAAACAAAGATCCATCATTCTAATTGTAATAGAAATACTATTGTAAGGAAACATGGCAGGTGTCCTGTGTTTCCACTGATACGTTTAGCCTTGTACAAGAATGGTCTAACTACTTGTTACTCTACTCTTTTACTATGGCTAACGTCTATGATAGCTTTGATTTGTCCATTTTTATCCATGCTAATAAAGTTAGATTGACTGTACATTTACAATTTAGCCTTCCGTGTATGAAATGACATGACTAAATCAACTGTATATTAACCAAGACGAAGTGTTTATAACACTGGAATCACATTAGAAGTTCTATTGTGTATAGATCTTTATCTTTGTACGCTTTGCCTAAGTGTGATGAAAGCTTCAACTGTTAATTGACTGTGATAATACATAACTAATGACAGCCATAAATAGCTTTTTAACAGAAGAAAAGAGGGCCTTGTCTTGATTCAAAGAGGCTTTTTTTAGTGTATACATTCAAGTAGTTTTAAGGTAATTTTAGACATGTATTTGAGATTCCGGTCTCTTGGCTGACATATCCATTCATATTTGCCAATGCCTGCTTTATAATGCTGCTTATTTTCTAGCAATGAGAATTTATCTCTGAATAACTTTGGTGTTTTTTGTCAGCTTTAAAGTTAGCTAATTGTATAGCAGGACATTTTAAGGCCTCTTTGTTAGAATATGCAATGCAATATTGCACTTGCCTTTCTTCACAGTGGTGGTGTCATGCTTTAAAGCTTTCTGTTCATATCACTTCATGAAAACTTTTCAAAAGCGTAGAGGACCTCAAATTAAAGCCATAGGCAGATCAAGCTAGGTGAGCTCTATTGAAAAGGAACTTTCATTTTCCAATACGTTTTTTTTTTAAACTTTAATTATCAAACCTGACAGTACAAAAAAGTACTTTTGTTTGCTGTGCATCAAGCATAAAAGGAGTGACATGTTTTTTGGACCCTAAGTCCTCGAGCCAATATGAAGGCCCATAATGGTCAGGTGACTAGTTTGGGGTGACGGTAATGAGGAAAGGCTGACAGATGGCACATATAAGAAGAGGAATTTGTTGTTTTGTTTTATTTGTTTTTTTTTTCACTATTCATGCAAATCATACATTACGTTGGTTCCTCTATTTTTTAATTGCTTACAGGTGGTTGGAGGGAGCTTCATGTTTCCCTGGTGCTCTCAGAGCTAAAGGGGAACAGGCACCTGATCTGTGTTTGGGGTCAGTATTGCATTCTGTTTTTGTCTCCTCTTGTCTTTCTTTGTTGCCAGTGGTGTCGAGGATGGTTTCCTTCGCCCTTAAGGCTGACAGTCGTCATATAAGTGACATACTCTTAAGTAAGACATTAAACCCCAAGCAAACAAACAAATTTTAAATGCTCAACTGCCATTTAAAATCTAAATTTGAATCTCTTTATTTTTACTACATAAAGCACAAAAATGACTTAGTGATCGGTAATTCTTGTTTATTTGACTTTAGGAAATAGCTTCATTCATTACAAACATAGTGACTTGATTAATGGCATTTCTCTCAACTTTAAGAATATTTAAGCACAGGGGTAAAACACCTTGCCATTGATGTTAAAAGACAAATAACATCTTATTTTAAATAGGATATCCCAAGTATAGTCTGTTAAACCCTATATATCATTCAAAACCTTAGTGTGCTATTTTGTTAACGTTTTCCAATGCGACACTATGAAGTAACCCTTTATATAACTTTTCACTTCAGTGTCTTACGGAAATACACCATTTGTATACATGTAGATGTATGTTAATTGTTCATAGAATATTCTTGGTATATTTGTCGGTTGCCTGTTAATTTTGAAATAAAGAATCTTTTAACTATTGATGTGTCCCTTAGTCTTTTATACACTCAACTCCACCAGTGTGAATCTGGTAAAGTTGGCAAAGGGAGGTAAGTTTAATATTTGAAACGTGATACAATGGCATTCCAACATTCGTGAAAGTGGTTCTTTTAAAACAGGTCACACATATTTATCCATTGTGACTTAGTTAGTCACTATACTAGTCCTGGTGCAACTGAGAATTCATGCATATATAGCCTAACGGCAATTCTGAGTTATGAAGTTGGTATGTATACTCACGAGTCTATTTGTAACCCCTGTGTCCTTGAAATCACATATATTTCCAAAATACAACCACCACAGTAATCAATAACGTATACACTTTCGTTTGCCTCGTCTTTTATGTTAATCCGAACAAATTTTGTCGAGAAACCTTGATAAAAACACACTAGTGCGGCAAAATATACCAAACAGCAGTCATTTGTCACT
>JAVFBW010173876.1:0-11011 GCA_034783835.1 Mopalia ciliata
ATACCATTGGCTATAGTATTTGATTGACAACTATACAGCTACCAAGCGACAGGCGGTCGTGTCCATGCTCATGTCACTCCACGTGACTTACAGATTTGAATGAATGTAATATAACGTTTTCACTTACAAAAAGTAAACTTTCAGAAAATAAAAACTATTCTGAAATTCACTTCATAACACCAGCAAGAGATAGTGGAAACAGTGGAGAATGTGCAGGCAGCAAGCAAACAGACAGAGACTCGGATGGACCTAGAAAGTGAGGGGAAATGGCAAAGACGACCCAAACGCGGACATACATCTCCCTCATCGCTTTTCTTGCGTGGAAAGCGGCCGCGACGACCTGAAACTGATGCACGCCCTCTGCCTGGCCGGGCAAGCCTGTCGGGCGTGACAAATGTCTACAGGACAGGCAACACAAAACCGGGAGACCCCTTCTATATAGAGTAGAACCAGAGTGTGGGGTGTCAATTCGGTTGCTCAGTATGACTTGGTCTATTGGGATTGGCATGTCTAGAGTGTTGGATATATATTAAGGGGCTATATTTTGGACTACTGGTGTCTAATTGGATATTTTTGGCAACAACAAAATTGTAGCCGAAGCCGTGGTAGCCCTGACCAAAAAATGCGCTATTATAACTCTGAAACAGTGGTCTGAGCAATATGTCCTTCACTGCTTCCAGGATTGGCTTGTCCAGAAGGTTTCTCACAACCTTGGCACATTTACAAAGTCGACGAAGGTGGATTTTGCAGTGGTCACCAAGACAACTGGTACAACAGAGCCTCGTAGAGCCTATAACAAGCCACTGACAATTGTGTGTAGCCTCATTATACATCGGTGTATTCAACAGTATAGTTTCTCTAAAAAGAGTTTTTATTGGGTTACCGCTTGGGCTGGGGGCGCACAAACCTATTATATGGCTTCCTGATCGACGTCATCGATATGGGCGTCAAGGCCGAACGGCTCAGCCAGCTGCCGTCGTTCGTGTTCCTCTATCCAGCGAGTACACTCATCGCCGATATGTATATATAGTGACTTACTTATAGCATATGCGGGCGGCAGACTTTTTTTAGGTGTCACCTCATTGCCATTGCTGTTGATGCGGCGACTTTCTAAGTGAACAAAAACCCGAAGGAGTGGCCTGCCATTTGTTACTTTTAGATAAAGAGATGACATCCGAATGTCAACTGTTAATTGTCAGGGAGCCTCTGAGACCCCTTGCTCTGCAACTTGGGCGCGAAGCGGACGACGGCGAAAAAGAAAAAGATCGCCTGGCCAACCTGGCGATTTCTCAAGCATTCGCCGTCGTCTAGACCACTACGACCCCGCCAGACATGCAGAACAACACGGCCCCGTGGTGCCCTAGAGCGTAGACGTCTCCAAAATCCCACGCCACCCAACTTTTTGCTGTCTCTGCCCCAAAATGCCCCAGAATTGCTGTTCGCTGCTCTGCAACTGCGTCGCCTGTGGTATCCCTGACCCAAAAATGCGCTATTATTACTCTGAAACAGTGGTCTGAGCAATATGTCCTTCACTTTTTCCAGGATTGGCTTGTCCGGAAGGTTTCTCACAACCTTCTGGTCCGGGCCGGGCATAAGTATTTCAGCCAACGTATTCATCCATCTGCAGAGTGGTGACCAATTGGGAGGGGGTATGTAACGGTGATACATTTCTCTAATGGGAAATTCAAGATCGGGTCAATCCCGGACAAACGTCTAAATGTCCTTCTCGAACTCTGTCTTCTTTCGTTTCCAGTCCTTGGTCTTCTCTTTGCTATATCCACAAGATTGACATAGTGAGAAACGATTTTTGACACCCTTCACAAACTTGGCACAAGCATTTGTACAACCACATTTACAAAGCCGACGAAGGTGGATTTTGCAGTGGTCACCAAGACAACTGGTACAACAGAGCCTCATAGAGCCTATAACAAGCCACTGACAATTGTGTGTAGCCTCATTATACATCGGTGTATTCAACAGTATAGTTTCTCTAAAAAGAGTCTTTATTGGATTACCGCTTGGTCTGGGGGCGCACAAACCTATTATATGGCATCCTCATCGACGTCATCGATATGGGCGTCAAGGCCGAACGGCTGCTGCCCTCGTTTGTGTTCCTCTATCCAGCGAGTAAACTCATCGCGGATCTCATGAGTTTGCACACATCCGGCGGGTAAACAGCATTGCATTTTTCACCTTTTCGAGCGGGTTATCACTGTCATAATTCGCTAAAGCGACACCACTACCGGCGGTGTGGGGCGCCCCTTCTCTGGATATCTAGTTTTGGTCCTACGGGGAATATATGCATGTATGGTGGGAACCTCATAGGGGGGTGGGCGTGAGGGGTCCCAGAAAAAGTGGCCCAGAACCGATTTGTGATATACTACTCCCTTAAATTACCAAAACACGAGACTGTGATCGTGGGGCTGTCTTTTTTAAACATGCTTTAACAGGTGCGAGGGAGTTAGTGTCCGCTATGACCTCCATACCTTTGCATTGAAAACCACTTACTTTGTAAACTAAGTGCGTCTCTGCTAACAAAGGATCGATCAGCTGCTGCCAGTCTTGTAAAGTCCACGATCCATCAGCCCCAACTATTACACCATTCACGGTGAACCAAGGAGTGCCAGCGACACCACCTACAAAATCAATTACATTTATTTTAAGACTAGTTCTATTAGAAATAAATCGGAACGAGGATCAGCAAATAAACATCGACTGTCTGATTGTTTTCCATGACTAGATCATTGAGCGTCCATGATTTGCATATGTAAATGTCCAGGCCGCCGACAAAGTATTGCGGATATGCCGTTATGGCCGCGGCACGGTTATTAAAGAGTTGGACTCCACCGGCATACCGGTCACAATCGAAGATAGGCTTTTACGAGTTCATTTTCAAATGTCCACAGTATTTAGTAATATCTAAGTAATGCAGAATAAGCTTTGGATAATCCATCGTCAAATGGCCAATTGCCTTTCATGACATTTAACTGCGAACCAAAAAAACAAACAAACACATCTTTGACTTACGTGTGCAGGCATATTTCCATTCAATCCTTGTATTAAAATCGAGTACAGTGTCTGTCGTTAGAAGCTGAGCGAATGTGTCTGTAGACAGACCTAGAGAAGCAGCTATTGTTCCGTACACACTGGAAAATAATATCAAGTCAAGTCAAGGTATAATATCCGATATTTATAGTGCTAAAAACGCATTAAAAAGTTTGAAACAGTTTCAGCTCATAAACAGACATTTTGTCAGTATTGCTCTTCTACCCTGGGATTACAGCATACAGGGATAGTGTAGTTTGGCCTCATCCAAGACCAATGCACATACAATCAGATAATCGGTATTGTTCTCATTCGTCCGTTTCCGTTAAGATTCCGGGAAACTTATGAACTCGATAGTTGTCACTGCACATTACTATGAAGTTATGTAACTCGTCATGAGTCTCCCTCCTTCCCGATTTTTGGTTGTGTCTACAAAAACATATTACATATACGGACTGTGAAAATAAAAGAACGGGAATTTACTTCTCTTTTCATATTCAATGTCAAGTCCATAATCGCCCCCAATGACTTGTTAAAAAATAAAGCAAAAATGTTAAACTATACTCTCTGTTTGATTTTCACAGTTTAAAACATAATCGAAATACTAATTTATCTGAATTGTGAATGAAACTAGGCAAGCATTCACATATCTTTGGCGGGGTAATATGGTTGACAATGGAGTGAATGAAAAACTATCCTAGCGAGTTCGAGACATGCACCAAACGAGTGTCGATCGCCTTTTCTTCCTTCAATTGGCAGCCATTTGTATATTCGCGAATACAAAGCTTTTGTAGTCCAACGTTAGATCGTTTTTCAACCTTAATGTTAATTTTTCGAGTTTAAATAATACTTTCTTCGGAATGAATTCAATTGTTTTACATGAACTTACATCGTTTTATATCTGATAGATGATGCAAAGTTGTAAGATAAACGAGTGACATAAAATAAATTTCGTTTAACACACTGTCTTCTTTGCCCGTAAACCGTTATAGCATCTCGCCAGTTCACGCGCTCCATGAGAGAGTTCGCGATTTCATCGGAATATCAAGTTTTAAGCTTGCCGTTAAATATCCCTGTATATTGTTATCCTAGAAGTCTCCTTTCCATCAGGAACATATGGAGTGAGAGAACGTTTGCTTCCAACGACTGGAAATGTTTGCATGAGTGGTAGTACTGTTCTGTCCCGAAGAGTAACAAGATTTCTTCAACTGGTTGAACATAGAATATAGGACGAAAACTTTCTGACAGGACCTTTGAGTTTGGCTTTTTGTTCTGGTTTACATAGATTGTTAAATGCTGTAACTGTATCGGATGAAAGATATATTTGATCTGTTTAATGCATTAAGCCATATGTCATAACAGCGGAACTATGTATGTATTTGACATCTATAAATTGCTGACATATATGTATTTATCGTTGCTGCACTGTAATTATTAATCGTTGAATGAAATAAATTAAAAATAATTTTCACTTTGCTTCACATAATTGTCAACTTACGCCACGGTGTCCTTTTCTGGAATGTTATAATTAACTGTTTCCCCGAATTTTTCTTGGTTAACAAAAACTTGATCCATCCAGTCAAAGATCTGCCCAATGTCGCCATTTGTCATGTTCTTCACCACATGGATACCCTGGTGGGATACGCAGGAAAAGGGAGATCACCTTTATATACATATATTGCCTTACTTGGAGACACTAAACATTAGATCGATACACTATTTGTGTTTGTTTGATTGTCGATTTACGCTACGATGACGATTTATTACACTTAACCGACCAAACAGATTGGTGAAGACGCAAACATATTCACTTAGTAAGGTAGACCACATTTATCAACTCTTACCAAAGTTATCAACCCTTGCACTAAAATAAGCACTGGCAGTCTTCATTATTTTAATCGCCAAACTCAATAAAATGACAAATAAGACAGATTTAAGAGCAGTAACGTTCTTTCCAATCGTCTTCTAGTGAAGAAATATCTGACCCATGTACTAAGTTAGAATTACATCATCTGTGTATTATTGTACAGGTTTAAAATATATATTTGTAGAATTTTGTAGAATTACATGAGGAGGACTATCGTGGATTACATCTTGCATTTTTCGTACATAACAAAACGTAATTTATTTATCGTAATGACAAGTCGAAATCCAAAATAGTTGACAGTAGTGGAATTTCATGAACAAACGACTTATCAAAGATATAACAAGTAAAGCGACTTTGTACATTTGTGTGGTATATTATAACAATTTAGCTTTGGAGAATGTCTTACTTCATCGTAAGGTATATGGCATTTGCAAAGAGGGTTTGTTTGTTTGATAGGGGTTTAAGGTCGTACTCAAGGGTGTTTCACTTACACCACGACGTGCCAGCCAAATGAGTTAAAGAAACCACCCTCGACAGCACTGGCGACAAACAAAGACAGGATGGAACAAATACAGGACAACAACGTGATATAATACAGACACCACAAACAGATCGGCTTCCTGTTCCCCCTTATCTCCGAGAGCACCAGGGCAACATGAAGCTCCCTACAACCACCCGCTTTGCAAAGAGGGTTATAGTACGTTTCTTTATATTGCGGTTGTGACATCATATACATACAACAATATGAACAGATATGTAAAGAGAGAGTAGGGTTGTTTAGCACACTAAAAACAGTGAAAAAACGAATAATGAACAATAGTGCAAGGTTAAGGACTAACATTAGAGAACAATAGTAAGAATTGCTGGGGTGAAATACTCTAGAGTAGAATCAATTCAACGGGGTGCAGGAGACAGATTCGCCAGATGATACAATACAATAAAACAAGGAAACATGGAGATGAAAACGAGTCTTTCGTTCTTTTGAGTTGTATCTGCACTATGGAATATTCTTTCGTATCAATTCATCCCAACTTTCTCTAGAAATAATTTATTCATGGTTTTCTCGAATTGTAGTTTTGACAGGGTTTCAGTGCGACCCAGTTTCTCAGTGCCGTTTTAAAATTATGTATCATCGTATTTGTGATTTAATAGAACAAGCATAACCGTATTGACAGAGAGCAGCTGCACAGAACATCATTGACATTTTCGTGACATTTCATAGCAACTGATCCATTAGTTATTAAGTTGCTCACACAACTCTCATGCGGACAAAAATTATATATATTCGCCTGTTTATATCAGCTCGCGATCAAACTAACTTGTGTATGCAATGTTAGTTGTTCCACACATCTTCCCCTAAACTATTGTCTCGGTTTAATTTATTGGGCCTTGGACGTCATGATTAGGCTTACGGTTATGTCACTTATAATATGGACACGTTAAATCTGTCTCATGCACAGCGATTGAAATGCTACGTGACTGTTATCGTATTATCTTCTCGATGTATACGAAGGAGTACATCTACTTCTTGTTATCAAAAATGCGAATAGCATAAATTGTGCTTAAGGAAATAAAATTCCAATTCAACTGGGGGTCCCATAGCTGGTAGGGTCCGATGATTTATGGAACTACATGTTTAGGCTACAGGGTGAATAATGTAGGCCCGCGACAATAGCTTCGTTTGCTATGATAATACCATTGATATCCCCAGGCAAACCCCACTACCGATAATATGGAGTAATTTATAGTAAAATGTAAGAACCATGTGAAGGTCAACTATCTAACAGATTAAACTAGTTTGACGCTGTATAAAAAGAATGATTATGTTCTGTTGGGAAACCAGCCACGCCCCCCCCCCCGTTGGCCATGAGACAAGAGGAGTAAAAGTAAGCTCCTTCCCAATCTAACGCTCAGGGGCAGTTGACGTGTAGTAATCTGTAAGTGTATGTAGCCTATAGCAAGTTAATTAAAGCCCGCATGGGGGCGTATTATACGACGACTTTTATCTCTTTTCCGTCCTTTAAACTGCATAGTAAAGCTTTTACAGTATTTATTACAGTGGCATTTTAACAGATGGAGGACAAAATGAATGTTTTAAAGACTTACCTTCGCTGCCAAGAAAGCATTGCGGTGGTACGGTAATGGGAATGGTATTGCAGCAATACGCACAGAATTACCGTAATGGTCACCTACTTGCTTCAAGATAGGAAACGCTGCCTTACTATCGGGACATATTAAATCCAGAAAAAATTCAATCTGTACTGGGGCAGTAGGGGCAACATTTTTATAGACGTACCCTAGGGGCCTACTTGGTATTGGTACCTGAGCCAATACTACCCCAATGCTGAAAAGCAGTGACACAGTTATGATTTGACCGACCATGACTGTGTAAAAAGTGACCCGTATTATTCGCTACGTTTTCCCAAATAATCTAACACTCGCTGTGTTATCGCATGTAACTGTGTTTATATTAACATATTGATATACCTCGTGATACATAGCATAGCACGTGCGAGTGGTGTTAGCAAAGGTATGGCCTTATAACGTTAAATTATCTAAACATATGGTTTGAAAAAAACTCCAACGGTACCTGGAATGTTATCAGTTGGTGAACTCAGTTCAAATAGTGTAGCCTTGTAAAGCCATTTAATATTCGCCATAATATTATGATCATTTTAAGTGTTGGGATAGTGTTGGGATACGCTGACACATTGGCTTCCGTTGAAAAACAGAAATTCAACTTTTGGTGTATATTCATATCACGTCCGAGAATAGTAATGATACGACATTAACGAGATACTCTCGAGATTTAGTCCATTGTGAGAAACAACCCTAAAACCACTTGTTCAGCAATAACTGAACCACAGCTAGCGACCATGATTCTGCACTTTATCCTCTTAAATATACAAATTATATGACATCACCTTGATTTAAACTATTCCCACTTTTTCCGTGAACACTTACGGGTTAGATCGACCAATTAAACGTCAATCTTAATCATTTTTCAGCAGTATATTTTTAATCGGTTTAGACTGTCTTCTCGATTTTAGATCGAGATTTGACGGGATATGCCAAGGTCTCTCTTCTTCCCTCGATGAGTGTTCAGCAAACAGGACTGACTGTTCAAAAATATTCTTTATTCGGAGGTAAGCTTTTTTCTAAAGGTTTCGTACGGCTGGACATCGTATCTCTGCTGACTGTATAATATAACTCTGATACGTATTCTCATCTTTAACACAACCAGTGTAGTGTATGTGGCGTCCCATTTGCCATGGTTTGATCCTTTACCTGCACTATCTCATCACGATCTGTAGCCACGATTTCTTGGTATTCTCATTATTTGCCGAGTTCTGATTGGTCTATTTTTTCTCGACAAACAAATCAAAAAGCTGTCCCAGTTGAAAATCGTAGTCGAAAATGTTCCTTTTTATAGTGAAAATCCTTACATTTGTTTTGTACATTTTTATCAAATATGTAACTGTAACATAGTATAATATTTTATATGACTCAAAGCTTTATTCACTAAATATATCATAATAGAATAATGAAATAAAAAATTCTAAAATAGCGTAGATCAAGTCATCTTGTTGAACGCAGGTATATGAGCAAGTCCTGCAAGGTAGCTGGGAGATTTCGCCTTGTTTATCGCAGAATTTATAAGAAATGGACCACCCGGCCTTAACAAAATTAAATAATGTTGACTACGATGTTAAGCCCAGCTCGAAAAATAAACAAAAAACATGACAATAACATACATTTGTAAATACAAGAGAAAAATATTGTTTAAGATTTATTGGATATTTACATCTATATTTAAACCTATACTTCTGTTATATGTTGACATGTTAAACACAAAGGTCATTTAACTGAACTGGAATGATCAGCAAGTTATGATACGAATTCAATAACATTACTCTCATTTTGGAACTCCTCCTAACTAGAAAATACCAGGCATGTGTAGATGTGAAATAGCAATACATCCATGTCACAGGGACTATATATGTCACTATAATGATACTGTGCTGTCCAGAAGAGGCAAAATGTAATGTGTCTCAAAGCAAATAAACGAATCAGCTCGCCTTTTTGAAACACTGAACTTTGACACTTCTCGATCATCATACTAATGACCAATGTTGAAACAAAATGAAATAGTATCAGACTTTCCGTTGACATTGCGCAGTAGCTGAGGGACAATAGAGCCGACCTGTTGTGACTGTTGTGCAGGAGCTGAGAGGCAATAGAGCCGACCTGTTGTGACTGTTGCGCAGGAGTTAATAGGAAATATAGCTAATATGTTGTGTCTGTTGCGCAGGAGTTGAGGGGCAATCGAACTGACCCGTTGTGACTGTTGCTCAGGAGTTGAGAGGAAATAGAGCCAACCTATTGTGACCGTTGTGCAGGAGCTGAGGCAACAGAGCCAACCTTTTGTGCCCGTTGCTCGGGAGCTGAAGGGCAATAGAGCCGACCTGTGACCGTAGCGCAGAAGTTGAGGGGCAATATACCCGACCTGTTGTGGCCGTTGCGCAGGGATTGAGGGGCAATAGAGCAGAACTGTTGCGACCGTTGCGCAGGAGTTGAGGAGCAATAGAGCCGGCCGTTGTGGTCGTTGAACAGGAGCTGAGGGGACAACAGCGATGACCCGTTGTAACATTTGCAGAGGTATTGATGGGCAATATAGCAGACCTGTTGTGACCATTGCGCATTCAATAGAGCCGACTTGTTGTGAGAGTTGCAAAGGAGCTGGGGTACAATATTAACTACCTGTTGCGACCGTAGCACAGGAGCTGATGGGCAATAAAGCCGACCACTTGTGGCCGTGGCGCAGGAGCTGGGGACAATAGATCTGAATTGTTGTGACTGTTGCGCAGTTGTTGATGGGCAATATGGCCTACCTGTTGTGACCCTTGCTCAGGTGTTGATTGGCAATAGAGCCGACCTGTTGTGAATGTTGCTTGGGAGTTGAAGGGCAATATAGCCTACTTGTTGTGACCGTTTCTCAGGTGTTGATCGGCAATAGAGCCGACCTGTTGTGACCGCTGCTCGGGTGTTGATGGGCAATAGAGCCGACCTGTTGTGACCGTTGCGCAGGAGCTGAGGGTCAATAGAGCCGACCTGTTGTGACCGTTGCGCAGTAGTTGAGGGGCAATAAACCCGACCAGTTGTGACCGTTGCCTATGAGTTGAGGGGCAATAGAGCCGACATGTTGTGACCGTTAGCAGGAACTGAGGAGCAATAGAGCTGACCTGCTGTGAACGTGAAGGAGTTGAGGGGCAATAGAGCCTATCTGTTGTGACCGTATTAACCTTAAGCACCCAAGACATTTCGATACCAAGCAAACAAACAAACACTTTTCTAACATGGAAAAATATACAGTTATAGAGACATATTGCGGTTTTTTTTTACTTATTTCCGCCGGCGTTACACTTATCTTGTATTATGCAGAGGGGATCGTCTTGATATATAAATCTTACTAAAATAGTTTGTGTGAAGATCTTGATGAACATATTTTATTAGCTCACCGTTGAAGCCGGACACGGACTGACCACAATAATAGCCACACTATCACCATCATTTTAATAGACAGGTTACTTTACAAATAACGGAGTGAAATTGGCGAAAAGCTTCTATCTTCTGTCCATCAATTTCTTTGAGTGAAAAATAGAAGAAACGAAATTAACATAACAAAGGTTTTTATGGATATACCAATAAGGCCAGAAGCTGTATATCCTTCTGTTTATATGTTATTTCTGGTCATTTACAATATAAAGTAATATGATACAATAATGACACAGTAATGCGTAGCGTGAGAATAGGTCATCCTTTAGTCTTGAGTGCGTTAAAGTGAATAGAGTTTCTCCCCTTTATTTATGAAGAACTAGTTGCACACGGCACTACCATGCGACTGCAGATCAAATAACCTTATGATGGGGAAAATAGATCTGGTTTGTATTGCTAATGATAAACTGTTTTAGCCAAATATATGGAGGATCGCTATTTAATCAACTGAAATGTTGACTAATTAGGATATAATAAGTCTAATTAGGGGATAATTAGTTCTAATTAGGAGATACAATCTCCTAATTAGGAAATAATAAGTCC
>JAVFBW010173887.1:0-11011 GCA_034783835.1 Mopalia ciliata
GTTGTTAGAGGATTAAAATAAGTATATAAATAACTAATAATGTGGTATCGCGATACAGGGCTATAAAATATCGTATCATATCGTCGGCAAAGATATCACGATACAACGATACATCGGTGTATCATTACATCCCTATGAGTGAGACAAAATGGTTTAGGGTCAGTCGGTGCGAAAATGAAAGTCTGGGGCGAATGAGCCTTAAATAATGCCGCGGATGAATGCTGTAGTGAATCTGAATAAGCAAGAGACTGATGTAGCTATTTTTAGAACTGGAAAGGCTTCATAGACAGATTTACCGTGCATTCTATACGGATACGTTTTCTAGACACGAGAGCAAACTACGACTGTCAAACCAACACATTGAAAAATCATTGCAATCATAAAATTCTGTCTCTCCAAAATAAATACGGCAGTACATGTAAGCCTACATTTCTTACTGCTTTTTGCAGAATCGCGTTGTACATACTGAATCTTCCGAGAATAAACGCAAAACTGGGTTTAAGGTATATTTGAGAATTAAAAGTTGCATGTGTTTTGCAGCGATTGTATCTTTATTTAGCCAGTAATGCAACATAAAAAAAGTTGCATTGGTATGAGACTATCAAAAATATATCCCCAGACGCTGCTGTCACGTGATTCTCAGTTGGATCTATGGCGGTTGTTTAAAGACGTACATACGCGATTGCGGACTTCGTTGGAATTTTAAAGGAAAGCAAATTAAATTTATCATAATACCTATGTCAACTTACAAGATAAAAGTACAGCTAGGACTAATAATAAACAGCAGGTATTTTGTACTGAATAAAAGCGTTCTGTAATATTTGTACACAATTAGGCTACATGACAGTAGGCATACATGTACATATATACGACCAAGTGCCATATATACGTAACGAGTACTCGAATAGTATTCGATATAACAAAACGGGTACTCAGTTACGAAAATCAGTAACCGTTTCAGCTCTAATTAAAAGTTGGTTTTTAAAAGAAATAAAGTAATTTTTGCAAAGTTACCCATAGTGTTCATTCATGTTAAAGGGTCAATCCGTCTTTCCTTGCAAATGTTGATAGTTTGCTGCTATTGAATTATGACAAGGATGTAATTTCTTCATCAGCTATAGTGGAGCTGCAAATGACTTAATAATGAGCTAATGATAAATTATCAAGAATTACCTGATACTAAAATACATATTATATCAATGTATGTATAGCTACAGCGTGCACATGAAAACACAATTGAAGTAAGCTTTGAAAGCTTTTCTGTGTTAGCTTTATGATATCTGATATAACAGGACGTGTATATTTTTTAATATGCAGCCTCATTATACATGATTAATTCCTTACAGCTATTCGTGCTGGATTGCTGGATCAAAGGGCGCAGCATCTATATCAGTGAGGTCACTCTCCTTGATCAGCTTTAACTGTCATGGGTGACACCATGAAGTGATATATTTGGCAGTATTGTTTCACCATTCCAAGTTGCGAATGCTTTCTACTTACTATAAAAATATCTCTACATCAAACATAGTCCTTTTATATATATCTCAAGAAATCTATCACAATTGCACATGGATGTTGATAAACAAGCTTTAAAACTTTCTTAGTTTGAACGACAGTGATATTGCTTAAACAGATGCCAGACAAACAGTTAAATATGTCTTATTTGTTTATTTTATTTCCATGGTTACCACTCAGAAATGTGAAAAATGTTACGTGAGGTCCTATTGATTTATATTATTTGCAGGACAAATAACTTTTCCAACTGTTTTTTCTGAAAATTCATAGTTTGCTAAAAAAAACATGACATTTTAGTTCACAAACCAGTAATCTATCTTCTCTGCATTCTAGAAGCTTCTTTGCTGTTCCATTCATACCTTTCTTAACAACTCGTTAACTTTTCTCTAAAATTAGATGAAAAAAAATTGTTGATAAGGCTGTTTTAATAATTAGTAATGCACTGTAGTATTTTGCAAAAAACTTGGATATCTGAAAACAGTGTAAGTACCCCATCATCCTCTTGCTGTTAAAGAGTAATTAACAGAAACCTGTTACTTGTATGTTTTTCAGAAAGAAAAAAAAGAAAGGTGAAGTAGTTGATGTAGTTAGTTGAACTGTTTGCTTTTTTTTCAATATTAGGATTAGAGTAACCATAAGAATAGGACTTAAAACTATAAATCTATGTGCACTCATATACTTTGAATAAATGAATAGCAAAAAATGTTCCTGCCTCCACAGGGATTTGAACCAATAATATACAGTATACTGTAGTATTATCAGTTTAGTCTTTTGCTATGGTCTAACAGTCAATTATTGTGTTATTTTGAAGTTTTCTATACATACTGTACATGTTTTCTATACATGTACATTTTTTTGTACTTTTGTACTAATATATATTTTTATTGCCAGATTTGTTAAAACGCAATATGCACATAGATAATAACTCTAGGTGATCTTTTACAACGCAATCTACATATATATAGCAGTTAAATCTATTTCCAGCATGAACGCATTCCTGTTTTCCTTGGAGACATATTCTGTGTCTATTATGACAAGTTCAATTAATAAAAGATATCCCATTGTAAGGTCAGAAATGAAACGAGACATGAAGTCTGTTGGCATTTATCTGTTAGTTGTCTCATTTCACGGTTTACCTGCTAAATGGGGCAGTTTACTTTCTGCTTTCCATCTCACTTCCTTCAATAAGCCGTACTTTGCTATGGAACTATGATAGCGATTGTCAGAAAAAATTAACCCATTAGGGCGAAATGTAATTGATAAATAATGTTTGGTTGTGAAGATTTGCTTTTGAACAGAAGACTGAGTCGGGAGCAATATTTAGTGAAATCATTCACACATTATCTTCTCCTTATAGTTTGAGTCTGAAATTTCTAGGCTGATACATGCCTAAATAAACAAAGTCAAAGGAATGTTTTAGGTCTTCCATCAATAGCTCCAACAACTGTTTAACAGAATGGCTGAATTCAGTAGTAAAGTATATGGGACTTAAGCTCTTTTGTCATATTCATATCTCAACGAAATTTCTCACATAATTCTTTTTAAACGAACTTTACAAGTGTGAGAATGACATATATTAAAATTTATTCTTTATAATACAGACATATTTTTGAAGAGGATTATTTTGTAGATATTGAAGTGTATGTCTTTGAAGATAATATAAATATTTGCAGTAGATATGAATTGTATAGCTCAGTATAAAATTATTGCAAAATAAAATAACTAAAAAAAAACATACCCCATATTCACAGTTAATGTTTATGCTAAGTGAACAAAATAATCACATGTTAATTAAAAATGTAGACAGGTGTGAAATACCTTTAGGGTTCATTAATGATTTTACATTACCATTCTTGTTAATCAGAATAATCTAATAATTTAAAGACTTTTCTCTGCAGGTGTGCCTTATACACCTTGCTCAATTTAACACATAACACTTTCCTTAAGCTTAATGCCTTCATCTTTAAAATGTTAATTTTAATTGTCCCATTTGCCTGCAGTACTGGCAATTATAATCAGGCCAATCATATCCCAATTAAATAATTGCTGAATATTTTTGTGAGATGTTAATGCCATTTTTGTATATACTTGATGTAGAATTAAAAGAAACCAGACTTTCTGGGTAATCATTATACATGTTCAATGTATTTCAGACTTAATGCCCGTTGATAATCCAATTGGCTTTGTTGATGGGTGCTTCTAGAGACCTTAGGCTCCCCAAGCTGAGGGACCACACAAAACAGATTTGTTGAAGTTTTAACTAGTTTCTATTACTTATTTCTCCATTCAGTTGGGAAGTTGCTTGCTTTTGCCCTGGTGTTCTGAGATCTGAGAAGACTGTCTATTTTAGTAAAGCGTCCTGTAATTTTCCTTCCTGTCTAGTCTTTGTTTGTTGACATTGGTATCGAGAAGGTGGTTTCTGTCACCCGTTGCAGGGATGGCATGCCTGCACATAAGTGAAATAACCATAAGTATGATGTTAAATCACAAACAAACAAACAAAATCCATTGTTTATTTCAGCATATTTTTTGCCATTAGCATCTTGTCATTGTCTGCTACCAGAGTGAAAGAGGATTTTCATCACTGTTTGGTCTGAAAAGCAATCATTTGAGTGAAATAACCTTAAGTATGTTGTATGACCCAAATCAGCAAGCATATAGCACAAGTGGAAACTTATGATAACATAAGACAACAATTAATAAAGTTAATATAGGTATGTTTATCAAAAAGGATGATTGGATTAAGCTTAAATAATTTAATTTTCTAAGCTTTAATTCATATTCAACCACATGAAATGGAGTATTCAATTCTGGTTTTAGGTTTTTAAAATTACCAAAGAATTTAAAAGCTTGTGGTTGAAGTCTTAAGATAAGATGCTGTTTTGTTATTAACCACATAAGACATAAAGGTATATAATCATAAAAAAAGGGCTGTCTAGCATGTTATGACTTAGCTTTGATCTTGTGTTTCATTTTCAATTATCAGGTAGACAGTGTATGTTGGTATATGATAAATCATTGCTATTATTAACCCTAGGGTATCCAATGCCGATGAAGCATTTGATATAGTTATTGGCCTTTTGATCACTCAGCTGTAACACAACCAGTTTGCAACATGCGTAAAACGAACGCAATGACCCACTGGCCAGCCGAGTTAAACTTTGTGAGCATTCATTCTCGCTTTCAGTTAAAGACTTTCACTTAGACAGAGGTGCATGACATGTCATTAGATCTTATCATGTACACTACAAAAAAAATACCTGACGTTTACCTTAACAATGAGCACATACATTAACCATGAAGGTAGTTTTGTTCATGCTGAAGTTACAAGTGCCAAAAAAGTCACCTTTCCCAGGCTTTGTTACACTTGTGAACTACACAATACATGATACTTTTACCTTGTTAAGCAAGTTTTGTAATCAGATATAAAAATACTATGTTTATGTGTAACATGCAAACCATGCAAACTCGTTTTACCTTTCAAATTTTAAACCTTTTATTTCACACATTTTGACAAGAATAATGTTAGCAATATTTCCTGACAGAAAGTCCATTCTTTTTACCCACCTCTGTGTCTGTTTGTTATTATTTCCTTTTTTATTGTTCTATTGAATGAAACATGTAGTTACATGTACATGTATGTCTAACACACAAATGATCAGTCTAATCCACAATCCTATTTATTGGTCCAAAGTTAACAATTCAGTAGCCCTTCTGGTAAATGCTTCCTCCTTATTTGAAATATATGTTTAAAAAATTCAACACTATGCAAATAACTTTTTGTCCATATATGTTATTGAGTCACAGCCGGTGCTATGTCTGAGACAGCTTTGGGGGTAAAGTTTCAAAGGTGTGTTAAATTAAAATAAACGTGACATAGCTGGCTATAGTCATCAAGTGAGAATAATAGACAGGACTTGTTTGCTTTCAGAGCGTTTTCTTACACTCTCGCCTGTGCACTGAGTCAATATTGTAGCCAGGGATTCTCTATGTTTCAGAAAGAAATTTGTTCTGAATTCAGTGGAATGTCTTTGTTTTTTGTTCTACCCTGTTGATGTTTTCTCATTGCTGTTATCTGTTAAAATAAATGAATTTCTTTAAAGTGTGAACCCAAAGGATGTACATCCCTAAGAATAAATGTTTGAAGATTCTGAAAATATTGTTTTTCTTTAACATTGCATTCACAATGTCCTGTCTAATAATAATAAATGTAGATGATCTGTAACAATAAGCATAATGTAATAAAAAGTTCCTCCCATATTCACATCAGACACTGAAAAACTAGCTGAACTACATTTTGCAAATTATCCGAAATGTTGTCTAAATGTATATTTTTATGTGTACTTCTGTGTAAATAAATTTTTAGTGTCAGTGAAGAACATGATATTTTTGTAAAAATTGACAGGTTTAATCTGCCCTTCCAATGAACTATTTGTGATATATATGTTGAACAACTATTCTTTAAGTCATCTCTTTACTGCGCAATATTTCAACATAAAAAATGTGCCTTATGAAACGAAAACAGTCCCAAGAAATAAATTCATAAGTAACATAGTTATGTTGATCTCCAATTTAGAAATATTGTGTTTGTAAATATATACATTTTGATACTAAGCATATTTGAAGTTAGACTTAAAAGAATAATATATAAATAAGTTTATGGATGATTGAAGGAAGATACATGTAAGCTCCAAGAGAAACAGGAAGACAGGAAGCCGGTCTGTTTTTTGACATCTTTGTATTCATATATGTTTGGTTGTCATGTATTTGTTTGTTCATTGCCAGTGGGGTTGAGGGTTGTTTCCTTCACCCATTGGGCGCCCGCCGCCGTGGCTCACTAGTAGCGAGTGCGCTTCCTGAACTGAACATGCTGCGATTTACCTTTTACGGGTTCGAGTCTGCCTTTCGACCATCAGGTATATGAGTGAGTCACATGTTGTGGCTCTGGCAATCACAGGGGTGGTTTTTACGAGGTTTCCCCCCGGTTTTTCACCGTAATAAGGCTGTGTACAGTGTGAAGTGGACAATCTGTCGTCATATAAGTGAAATACCCTTGTGTGCGATGTCAATCAAACAAACACCCATTGGGCTGACAAGCTGTCTTAGGAGTGAAATAATGGTTATAACCATTCGTACATACAGCATTAACCACCAATCAAACAAACAAATCTCAATAAGTTACATGTATATGACTTATGTTGAAAAACTCTTCAGGTATATAAGCTTATAGGTGTACAGAATAAGTACCCTTGATATTGTTACAGACTATAGTTGTTTAGGGATAATCTCACTTGATGTTTCCACTTTGGAGTGTATGTTGTCAGGGTGTTATTGGAGGCTGGAGTAGACGGTATTGATTATCCATAAACACAAGCATTCACTCCATGCAGCTTAGGCAGTCTTATTTCATAGAAGGCTAGTATCTAGGAGATATTTGTTCTCAAAGATAGACTATCGTTTGATAGGCACAGCTAAATTGGCTGTCAGTTTGATATGAAGTGATGGACAATCTCTATAGACTGTAATGATTGAGTAGGACTTCATACACATAGTAGATGGAGGGGCACATTTTCTGCTGACGGTCTATATATTGGTTTTGTTTCTTTCATCTTTAGTCTATATTTACAATACATGGCTATACACACTGAAGTGGGCTTCCTAGTAGTAGCAATGGTAGAATGGATAAACAAACATAATTATTTTACATGACTGGAAAGTGGAAATCCTTATACTGGTTTTGTCTCTTCAGTATGAAGCACATGCTATTTTTCTTAATCAGTCCAACCAAAAGAGCAATAGAAAACTAGAACAAACAGTATATTATTGAGAAGTTTAACATGCATGTATATGTAGTCCATCATCTAGAGTCCTGATGATGGTTTGTTGAATAAACAGAAACTTTGAGTCAAAATGATGTAATTATCTTACTGTGGAGATGTTACTTACTTGATAATAAAAAAAACTTATGTAACATCTCTGATTATGCATTTGAGTCCATCTATTGCGGTCAGGTTTATGAGTAAAATAACGTGATATGGCTCCGGCCATGGCAGGGAAGGTTTTTTATAAGGTTTTCTACCAATTGAATTTAAGCAAGGAACTGTGTGAAACCGACAAATTGTCATCATATAAGTGAAATACCCATGAGTGACAAATAAACAAGCATATTTCTAAAAACCTCAAGTATTTGGGGCAGGGGCTAAGCCAGAAATCAGAAGTATGGTGTCCAAAGTGGTAATTTTAATACACTTTTCAATTAACTGGGTGTCTAATTTTGACAGTTTCCTAATTTTAACAGTTTCCTATCTCAAGCATGTTAAAGTTTCTTAAAACAGAGTGTCCAAATGAGGCAATTGTTCTCTTCAGGGTATCCATTTGGACAGGTGGATGGGTGTCTGCCTAATCCAGTTTAAAGAACTTTTTTGTTTACAGATAAAAACTGCAACTTTTATCAACATGTCACAAATGCCAGAATTGCTATGTGGGTGCTTGTCAATGGTGGCATACTAGATATGAACCTTGCAGCCTTGAGTTAAAGATTAAGTTAGATAAATTATATGTATAAGAAATTTTCCTTTAGAAGATTGAACTCAAAGAATAGTACTTTTAAAAAGCATGACCTGGAACTGTTACAATTTTAATTGCCTAGAGCAAGAGGGATGAATAGTTGAAAACCTGGCATGTCCACTTTTTGGTTTAATGTATTTTGCTACAAATCCCATGTGAACAAGTTCTGCTTCAAAAAAGTTGGTTCTTTCCAAATTACGTGGAGAAACTGAACAGTTTTTGTTGTGACAACTGTGCCGGTATCCATCCAGCTGTTTGGTAATCAGATGAAGGCAGAAGAAAGTTAGACGAAGTCCTCTTAAAGAAGTGGAATTGAACCATGTGTCAGCTACGTTTATCTTCATTACCCAGCCTTATTGTGCTTTACACTGTTCCAGAACACTTCCCGCTGACAAATATATCGCCAACTTCAAAGGCGTCAAAGGCTCATCAGCTATCATTTCCTCATACTGTTACAATAGCGTTGGACATTTATTTGTTTACAAACGAGGATGAAAGGATTCTAATTTGCACTTATGTTAAATTGTTAGGGATAAGAGAGCTCAAATGCAATAGTAGATAATTAATATCTCATGTTACCTACATACCAATGTTTTTTGTCTGTACATTAAAGGGATACATAATTGTTTACAGTTGCAATGTATAATAGGCTTATCAGGTTTTAAAAATTATTTCAACAAATGCTATGGACAAATGCTATGGACTGTTCATGTATACAGCAGTCAAACAGAAATTAAATGATATAAAATATGATATGCGCCAAAAGTCCTTTTTATGTTATATTATATATTATGAGGTTTGTATTCTCACTAAGGGAAAGTAACACTTGAACTGTCGCGAAATGAATGGAAATATACAAAAAAAATGTAAGCTACAAAATACATATTGCATATATCATGTGTATTAGCTTTGACTCCTGTGAAGGTTTTCTATGTAAGATGAATTGGTCTTGTCCGAGGCTTTCAAACAGGCCTACATTGCACAATGATAATGGGTTGGGCGGCTTGGGCTTGGCAGTTTTTAGAGACTAGTTAATGGGTGAAAATACCCAGATGTCATGTTGGAATGAGGTAATGTCTAGTCATAGACACATGAGGTCAGACCTCTGTAAGACAAGGAATAAATAGTTTGGAAAATAGGCTGTCAGCTAGCAGGAAACAATAATCTGACTAAGGAAATATAAGTTGAGGTCTTTTGGGGCAGAAAGGACTGTTTGCTGCTAAAGACGTAATATTTAACTCCCTTTTCACCACTATGTGGTCATACTATGCGTTGATGCATTACTCCCTGCTAGTGCAGTAAACATTAGTGGTGCTATGGCTTGAGGTTGCCTTGGTGCTCTCAGCTACGAAGTAACACAAAACCAACACGTTTGTATTGCATCTTGTGATTGTCATCTTGTCACTGTTTGCTACCAGTGAAATCTAGGGAGTAGTTTCCTTAAGCCATTGGGTTATTGCATGTATGTCATCATGTAACAAAACTAACCTAAGTAAAATCTTTATTACATAAACAAAAAAAAATAAAATGAAATTTGATTATTTTTAAATCCTACATTCAGTGAAGAAATTGTAAAAAGAATCTGAATGTGTGAACAGGCTGGTCTTTAGGTTACTTAAATGTATAATTATTTGCGACCGAATGCGTTGTCCATTATGATCTGTCTGTTTAGGGTGTTTCCTTTGTTTATCAATAATAATACAGATACAGATATGTATATTATGTTAATATTATTTAACATGTAGTTTATATGTATTCAAATCAACTTTGTATTATTTAGCAATTAGTTTGAGCCTACAGTACACTTATAAAAATTAACTTTGTATGTTTAAGTGAAAACTATTCTGTTGATACCAACCAAATTATAACATCATCAACCTGATGCTAGATAGAACCTGTCACAGCTATTGAAGCCCTATAGTCTGTAATCACTGGAGGCAGGATGATTGGAGATATTGATTTTGAAATTGTCACAATTGGTAGAATTACAATCTGTATAAAAAAGACAGTGTGGAGATGTTTAAGGCCTACTCTTGTCATAATCCTTTTCATGAAAGATTTACGTTTTTCTCCGGGAGTGATTAATATGCTAATCGCTTCTACATTTTAATCAATTTTAATTTTCACAGACCATCCTCATTAGCATAGACTGCATGTTTGAAGAAGAAATCTTGTTTATACATGTATGTGGAAATTTAGTCAGATGTTTCTCATCATCCTTTTGAAGGGGCTCTAAAATAATTCATTTTGCATTGAAGTTTGTATAGTGGTTCAACAAACTCCAGCTCTTGAGCCAGATGAGGATTGGAAAATGAGCACTCAAGTATGGTCAGAGGTAAACTTGACATTTAACAGAGAGCACCCCTGCTAGGATGGGTGTCTTCTGAATAAATAAAGACTGGACACTCTTTTGTACATCTGACCTGACCCTGGTCATTATGGTCTAACAGGGGGTTGTTTAGACTAGCTCATCTCCGCCCAGACCAGTGCCTAGTAGATTGACCGTTGTCTATGCTGGCCAGAGATCAAACTTACTTAGCTCTACCAAATCAATAGGTGGTCCAGTTTACATTGAAATCAAATAGCAATACTGCTTTATACAGGGGTTATCCTGCTGTTGCCAAGTCACTAGTTGTAAAAGGTTGATAGGGTCTCTGATGTTGGCGAAGGCGCCGACCTTTCTGATTTTGTTGGACACCTTCCTTTGTCCAGTGCTATGTTTATTGGCCTCTGGTCTGGTCAGCCCCCCTACTGTTCACTCTCGTGCCTATTAAATGACTGCCTATGTGATTGCTGTTTTCGTTTCTGCCACAACATTCACCCTTTGATCTCAGCAGACCTTTTACTTTTCCTGTTTGTCATTAGATTAAAAAGGAAGCCAGTGTAAAGCCTGGCCAAAGCTCATATAAACATTAACATATACTTCTGA
>JAVFBW010173898.1:0-11011 GCA_034783835.1 Mopalia ciliata
TTTCACTTATATGACGACGGACACAAATAAAGAACATCACAAGCAAATCTGCTTCCCGTTTATACCCTTTAGCTCTGCGAACACCAGGGCAATGGAAAGCAATCTCTTTTCTCGCCTCTTACGATTGACCGAGGAAGCCGAGGAAGTATTCTGCAGGGCCATGGCCCACCTGCTCCCTCACGGGGCTGAGCCACAGTAGCTTGCTATGAACATTGTTTTTGGTACATGACCATAGCTTCTGTAGTACCGGACAGACTGGCTCTGGGAAAATAACACCAATATAAAGTTGAAGAGGAGGGTTGACAGTCCATGACAAAGTAACAATTCGCCTTAAGCATTTTAATCATAAACATCCAATCAGATGTACTATTTCTAGGTCACTCTCAAAGCACACCCTGTGAGCAATTTATAGGTTGACTGGCTTACATCTAAGTGTTTACGGAAAAGAAGTCATTTTATTGCTTTATCAGCAATTTTATAGAAGTTACGGTATTGAAATATGTGTGGATAACAGTCGCCTGGCTTGTAAGTGTTTGATAGTTAACAAAATATGTTATTTACAAAATAATAGATTTTTATCTAAATTATCAAGTTTGAGATTCATTTTGAGTCTAGAAATAAACACAATAAGACAAGAAATGAAACATTTACTACATGTATGGATTTGTCTCTATCTATATACTATACTATACCATACACAAGGTTCAGAAACACGCTATCATTTTCATGAGACTTTGAGCATTTTGATTTCTGGTTGTAAGAGAGCACATCTTACGACAACTTCCTTGTCTCTCCTGTATATGTCTGTAAGCTGACATGCGAATTTACTGCTATATCACACATGGTGTTTCTCCCTGCCCAGATCACATGGATACAATGGTCGTATCGCAAAGAGCTTAAAGGAGGTCAGCCAAAGACATGCGCTTTTATAATCAAAGGCAAAAATGTTCAAAACCAAGTCTTACATTTGATGATTATTTCTGAACCTTGTGTATATTATAATATAACATATAGATTGGGACAAATCTATATATTTAGTAAATGTTTTATTTCTTGTCGTATCGTGTATTTCTTGATGTAATTAAGATATAAAAGTATTATTTTTTCAATAACATATTTTATTTACTATCAAACACTTACTAGCCAAGCGACAGAGGTGTGGATAGCCATTTAATAGCTGTGGGAAAAATCAGGTAATGTTTAGATTTGTTTTTTGATTGGGGTTTAATTTGTACTCAAGGGTATTTCACTTATATGATGACGTGCCAGCCCAATGGGTGATGGAAACCACCCTCAACACCACTGGCAATAAACAAATACAGGACACAACAATACAGGAAGACAACAACAGGACGCAATACAGACACCACAAACAGATCGGCTTCCTGTTCCCCTTTAGCTCTGAGAGCACTAAAGCAACTGAAGCTCCCTCCAACCGCCCGCTGTCGGATTTGCAAAAAGAAGATAAATTATACTTATCATTCAACGGACTTGGTTTCCTGACCGGGATCTAATTTCCCTCACGTTGTGCGGTAGCCACGGAGATGGAAAAATACCAAATAGTGTTTAACTTTAATTGACAGAAGAGCAAAAACTTCTGATAGTGTATTGACCTGCGAACACCATGGATGAATTCTAAGGGTTCAGAACTAAGGATTGTACTTGATAATATCGTGGCTGATGATATAATGAGCCGCGATGAAGAGAAACCGCTAGTCTCCCAGCTTAAATACGGGCAGCCATCGGGCTTATATGTAAAGCGGCCCGTACACGCTCAACCTTTTTCATCAATAGTATTGATCTCAATATCAATGACAGAGTGACATTTACCCTACACCCTTAATATATATAGTGCAATATTTAGATTGTGCCCAACTGTCACAAATACTTTTTATGACAAAGTTTGGGCATGTATGGGCGGATTTAGTCGACACGAGGGCATTAAAATAAAACTTGTGTCAGCACCAATGATAAATGTGTAATATCTCAATCTTAACTTAACACGTATAATACTAAATCTATAGAATTGAATGACCGCAGTTCGGGCTGATCGGGGATAATATCAAGGTAATAACACGGGGTATAAAACGACAAAGCTATAAACATTATTAATGCGTAAAATCCTGCCTCCCTAAAAATCCTTTCTAAAACAGAACTTGAGCATATTACGAATAAGAATAAATCGCTTATTATCCTGTGTGGAGACCTAAACAGCCATAACCACATTTGTGACGATGGTTGTTCCACCCCAGACGAGAGATGTAAAAAGTTGAAGATTGGCTGAGTGAATATAACTTAATATTTTTAAGTAACGACGAAGGAACACGAATAGACATGAGTACTGATAGAATGTCTGCCATTGATCTTACTATAACCTCACCCATCCTAGCATCCAAAGCTGAATTGTCAGTCCTAACAGACACACTAGGAATCAACCGTTTTGCAATTTTAACACACATTAATCTAAAACCAGATTCAGAAAAGACCGATACCAAGTTCAGATACTCAAAAGGCGATTGGGTTTCCAAACTGAATGCAAGCCAAACTGACGTGGACATTTTCAATGAAAATTTAACAACAGCTCTATTAGATATCATCAAAAGGCACATCTCTATCTCTAATACAAAAACCGTGTACCTTTGTGGAATCCCGAATGGGAAATAAATATATCGACAAAGAAAAAGGCTCTTAGAAAATTCAAACGAACAAGACTCGCTGAAGATCAGATTAATTATAAGGAATGAAAATTTAACTTGAAAAGTCTGTCAAAAAACGTAAATCTAAGTGCTTGGAAGACACGTTATACAGCAGTAGAAACAATCTCAAAACAGAATTTCTAACAATACAAAACGAAACCATACTCTATACTGACCGTGATGACGAGCAAGATTGCTACCCTAACGCTGATTTCAATGTTAAAGAATTAAAAAAAAAAATACCGGTACCTAAACCTGATAAAGAGTCGACAGACTGGAAGTGGTAAAGGCCAATCTCCCTAACATCAAATGTGTGCAACCTAATGGAAACTATTGTAAAGGACAGACTAGATTACCACGTCAAAAGAACTTATCTTCTAAATATAACACAATGCGGATTTCGGAAGACTAGAAGCAAAACAGGTGATATAGTCCGATTACAATGCACAATCAAGAAATGCATGGCTAAAAACAATATTCGTTGAGAATATTTTTTGGATATAGGAAAGGCCTTCGACCTTGTGTGGCAAGAGGGAATTGTTTTAAAACTAGATAACATAGGAATAAAAAGCAGGCTACAACACAGGAATAAACATTTTGTTAGCGATAGAAAGTTCAAAGTTCCAACAGGCAACATATTTTCGTCAGATCATGAACTTGATACTGGCACGCCACAGGGTAGTGTTTTAAGTCCTTTTCTATTCAATGTCCTGATAAATGGTCTAGCAGAAACACTATCTCTAAATCACGCCGATATAAAACAGTCTGTATTTGCAGATAAAGCAGCACTTTGAATAACCGGACGCTCAATTAAAAAGCATTCAAAAACATCCGAATACAGTCAATAAATGGGCTTACGAATGGTGATTTAAATTATCAGTAGCCAAGACAACTGGAGTAATATATTCTAACAAAATAGATGCAAATGTCAAAATAGAAATACACCAACAGAAAAAAGAGTTTAAAACTATTGATTGATTGAATGTTTTACCCCATATTCAGCGGTATTTCAGCTACGCTGCGGTGTGAACATATTTACAATTTATTATTATCCACAATTAAAGACAACTACAATCAGAAGCACCATTAGCAGTTTACATCCATAGGAGAAACAAAATGAACTGAATAAGACAAAGAGTGGAATATATTTAGGAATGACATTTGACACCAGATTGACTTAGAAAGCACAAATCGGTCAGCTAATAATACGTTGTAATACAGATCTAAATCTTATGAGATGTGTCTCCAAATCAAACTGAGGTGCAAATAAAGCAAGTTAACACAACTGTATCAATATCTGATGAGATCAAAACTAGATTACGGCTCAGCGGGTTTCATGATTGCCAGCAAACACACCTCTAAAGGATAGATAGCGTACAATACGCAGCCTTAAAGTAGCGAGTAGAGTCTTTCAAAGGACCTCATCGCGTAGGTTACAAATTGAAACCAACGAGAAACCACTTTTGGGTGGCCTTGAAAGGGCGAGCCTCTGGGCCAGATGGTTTTGTGTTTTGTTTGATCATCTGATTTATTTTTCTGTTTATTTTGCTTTTTTGTAATAGTTTGTGTTGATGTAGCAGTCTGCGTGGATATAGTGTTCTGTGTTTTGTGTTCGCGTTAACATCAGAAGGGTGTTCATCCACAGTTGGCCACGTAAGGAAGGTCTGTGTCCCAAAGACACAGAAACTTTCTATGCGGCATTGTCGTAGGGCTCTGACGACCCTTGAACATCAGAGGTGGAGGCCAGGCGCCGCACTTCGATATAAATAAGTTTTGGTTCAGACTTGATAGCTTATATTCGCCTTTCTTTTGATAAATAGGCTACAATCTTGGGAAGAAGTTATGTGGGCCTCATTGCAGTTGGAACATTTAATAGAGTTTTTGCATTGAAATCCATCATGGCCTTCTTCAGAGCAACGGACGCACACCAAACCTCCTCTACACAAGGTCTTAAGGTGTCCGAACTTCTGACACTGAGAGTACTTGTTGGCTTTGGGATGAAGGTATCTACCCTCATCCTGTAAGTACCAATGTGGAATTGAAAATAAAAAGTAAACAATAATTATCAATTAGTTACTTGTTTTCAATCGTTGAAATTTCAGATAAATTAAAACGCAATTTATCAGAATTACTAGGAATGGATTTAGTGTTACCTTTGGAGACATTTCTTCTTGTTGCCTTTTGTTAACCGAAACACTTTTTGTTATATTCCTTTAATAAAGCACCAACGGAATATTCCAGTAATTCTCAGAAATCTAAGAAAAATAAGTGTAAAAGATTATGCCAAATATATTAAAGGATTATCCTAAACAGGTTACGAAACTATTCCTCGCAAGTAAGGGAAATTTCCATATTTAAGGCGTTATGGAATGGTTTCGATAAATTTATTAAGGAATTGTTTTTATAGTGTAGCAATTATTACAAATTGCGTTTTGATTTATCTAGTTTATAAAAAGATGTACTTGGAATGAAATTGTAACAGTCTAAACTAAAAAAAAATCCGTTAAAATAAGTGGATTTTTTTCTGGTGCAAACTGTGTTGAAACACACCGGCCAATTTTTAGCAACGCCATTACAAATAATTATCACAGACAGCATTTGTATTCCCCTGAGACCATTAACACAAAGATTAAGCCAAAGAATCATGAATATTGTTTTGTTTTTTTTACAGTTTAAATTTTGTAAAAAAAAAAAAAAAAAAAAAAGATTAAGTTCAGGTCTATCGCGTTCGTAATATCATAATATATGTACATGGAAAGATATGATAATATACTCCAGAAAAAAAAAATTATTATAAATTGCGTTTTATTGCATTACCACAGAACAACGCAATTTGCAATAATTATATATAATAATATATATATTGTTTCCATATTGCGCCTTTGTTCTGCACCTTGTGATTATCCAGTCCTCCTTATTCATTGTCACTGATGTAGATATGATTTCCTTGGGTGACACCTTGCGTTGGAGTGAAATAACGTTTTGTACAGCGTACAACTCCTGTAAACAATTGAAATAGTTCGGAAGCATGATGTTTTTTAGGAAATGCAAGACGTGTCCGCAGTTTATTAAGTAAACTGTCGAACTATAGAATAGGAAAACGTTGCTTTAGTTAAATCGCATTTTGCCCAACAAAAATTTGGCACCAGAGTTATCCCGGAAATGGCCTATATAAGTGAAGTCTTTGAACAGTCTGTTGATATAGAAGACGTGTTTAACACCCATGTGAGTAAATTGTGTCGACAGATGGCGCTGTCGTGTTCATTATTAACGAGATGCTGAGAAGCAGATTCTATGTCTTAAAACGGCCCAAATGTTAAAGCTGGAAGTTGGAAGCGTTTGTAAAATAAAAACGTCCTCAGCTTTTCATATATCCTTCTACTGTTGGTAAAAGATACAACGCTGGACACCGTGATGAGCTTTTTAACTTTGAATGCGAGCTGAAAAGGTTGACAACTGGAAGCGATGTAGAGCTTTCCTAATTCTAGCTTCGTCAGGTTTATTTCGGAAGTTAGAAGCGATCTCGAGCTTTACATCTGTTCAGCTTTGAAAATCAAAAGCTGAAAGTTCTGGATATATTTGGTGTATTCTGTTCAGTTATACGTGTCTGTTTGGAGCTTGCTTAGTTTCATTTTATCATTATCATCTTACTTTTTTTCATTTTTAAGTGAAATAGTTTTGACATTCGTACATACAGGCCTACATGTTTTGACATCGGTCTGCAAGATTTGGCAGATTTTGTGTATGTCGAAATACTGATTTTAAAGAATAGTAGCGAAGAAAATATGAAGAAAGCAATGAGTACTATTGATTAAGCTGCTGAGTATAATAGTAGGCTTACATCAAACTACTTTAAAAATTGTACTCATTTATGATGTTTGAAAGACACTAACAGCTGCCAAAGAACATGGAATACGGACCACTTCATGTACCCAACTCGCTCCAAGTGAACATAAGGGGTTTTTGAAATATTTTGTTCACGTTGTGGCCAAGCACTGGGGTCCACTTCGGGTTCAACACGGCCTGGGTCATGTCAGCTGTGTAATCAGGATATCGGAGTCAATTCTACTGCTTGATCTTGCACTGTCATCCATAGCCTCAAGCCGTTAGTGGTCTAAGATGGGGTCATATCCATGAACGATAATCATTAAGGTTTAGCGGACCCACGGTCATGTGCGCTTACTAATCCTACCCCAATACACCGAGACCCGCGAGGGAGCGGATGGGCCATGGCCCTCAGAATACTCCCTTGGCTTCCTCGGTCGATCGTAAGAGGCGAGAAAAGAGATTGCTTTCTGTTGCCCTGGTGTTCGCAGAGCTAAAGGGTAACGGGAAGTAGATTTATTTATGATGTTCTGTATTTGTGTCCGTCGTCATATAAGTGAATACTGGAACACTCTTAAGTACGACGTTAAACACCATTCTAACAGACAATCATATCATCTTCTGACCCTCTTTTGACATGCAGCAGCCCTCTGTCTTAGGTTAGTTTGTTTGAAGAGTAGTGAGCACTGGAGGAAAATGAACTTTCCAACATTATGTTAACGTTCACATCTTAGTTGTGCTAGTGTCAATTATTGTTGGAATACCCCCCACGTCATATAAGTGAAATACCCCGAATCACAAGATAAAGCACCAATAAACCACTTGATCATTTGATGTACAGCTTCCAGGATTAGGCCCACATGTTGGACTTTGCATATATGGCACACAAGCATGCAAGAGGGGATTTCTTCTCTATATTCAATTTGGCTGGCAAGCACTGTCAAAAAAACAAATCCCTTTATGCCTGAAAAAAAAAATTTCCTCTGACCCGACCGACCCAACAACATAGCTCAGAGTCTTAAAGTTTTAATTGGCTTTTGCAAAAAAATTATTTAAAAAAACACTAAAATGGAAATTTTTTTTTCAAAAGGCTTTCACACTTTTCGGAACCGTGGAAGGGACATGAAAAAAAAAAATTCAGCTTCTCCACAAAAAAATGTTCTTACTTTTAAAATGGGCCCACAGCCGTGGCTCAGTGATAGCGAGTGCGCTTCCTGAACTGAAAATGCTTTGATTTACCGTTCCCAGGTTCGAGTCTGCCTTTCGTCCATCAGGTATTAGAGCGAGTCACATGTTGTGGCTCTGGCAATCGCGGGGATGGTTTTTACGAGGTTACCTCCCGGTTTTCTACTGTAATAAGGTTGTGTACAGTGTGAAGGTGACAATCTGTCGTCATATAAGTGAAATACCCTTGAGTATGATGTTAAACACCAATCAAACAAACAAGCACTTTCAAAATGCAATTTTAAGAAGAAAGAAAACAATTTTTTTTAGCTCCTGCTCAAATTTTTTGTTTTCACTTTGGGCAGTTCATGTCTCCCCTTGTCTCTGTTTTGCCAAACATTTTAAGTTGTTGGACTATCAAAGTTTTTGATACAGCTATTTATGAAATTTTATGATATGTTTAAGTAATGCAGAGTATGAAGTGGATAATCCAATGTAATATAAGTTTAATATCCTTCAGTGTATTAAATTCAGTAAATTTAACTTCACTCAAACAATTTTTTTTCTGTTCCCAGGAAGCCACTTTAGCAATGATGAGTTTTTTGTCTCGTTCGTATGATATGTGATTAGAGATCTGACTCTGAGTTTAAGATTACAACAACAATGTGCTGTTTTTAGAAAATTTGACAGTACAGACAACTTTGCAAAATATGAATTATATATTTCAATGAAATTTGATAATGTGAATATTCTTAGTTTTATAAGGCCTGCGGCCGTGGCTTAGTGTTAGCAAGTGCGCTTACCAATCCTACTTAGATGTACTGTTCACAGGAACGAGTTCGTCTGTCTACCCTTAGGTATTATATGAGTGAGTACTACATTGTGGCTCTTGCAATCACAGGGGTGGTTTTTATGAGATTTGCTCCCTGTTTTCCACTATAATTATGCATGGAACAGTGTGAAGTGGATAAGTGAAATACCCTTGAGTATGACGTTAAACCCCAATCAAACAAACCTAATTTTATGGTTGTATTGTTAGTGTGGCAATTACTTTTGGTTACATTGCCATCATATGAGTAAAATACCCTTGTGCCCAGTGTTAAACACCTGTCAATCAATGAGCTAATCAAATCTATTCTATTGACAGATTGTTGTGATGGGTCGGATGAGTATGAAGGTATCATTACCTGTAAAAACACCTGCAAGTAAGTATGCTTTATAAAAATAAATCAAATCTCTCATTCATCACTTCTATCATATTTTAATTTCAATTTTTCCACCCAAAACCAACCAACCAATCGATCAATCAATCTTCTTTGTACTACAGAGAACTTGGAAAGAAGGCAAAGGAAGAATTAGAAAAGAAGAAAATCCTTGTGGAAGAGGCCATGAAAGTCAAGGTGCAATACGTAGAGCAGGGCAAAAAAGCAAAGGAAGAGAAAAAGGTTTGTTCAGTTCAACAAGGCTACAGTGAACTTGTTAGTTTTGTTGAACTGTGTAACAGAATTCAGGCTGAAATTATTCTCAAATTCAGAAATAAATCTTTACCTTCTGTCAAGGCTATGAATCTACGGAATACCTGCCTACCCAGTGTATTCTAGAGTATTTTATACACGTAGATAATTTGTGTTGAATACTCCAATTGATCATTAGCCTTCTCGCTAAGGGCAGTTTGTTTGAAGAGTAGCAGTGATGTCTTTACTTATAATGCAAAGCTGATGTGTTTGTGGGGTCTTCATATTATGCCCCGCGAGGGAGCGGGTGGGCCATGCCATGCAGAATACTCCCGCGGCTTTCTCGGTCGATCGTAAGAGGCGAGAAAAGAGGTTGCTTTCTGTTGCCCTGGTGTTTGCAGAGCTAAAGGGTAACGAGAAGCAGATTTGTTTGTAATGTTCTATATTTATGTCCGTCGTCATATAAGTGAAATACTCTTGAGTACATCGTTAAACACCAATCAAACAAACAAACAATCCTCGGTCGATCGTAAGAGGCGAGAAAAGAGAATGCTTTCTGCTGCCCTGGTGTTCTCAGAGCTAAAGGGTAATGGGAAGCAGATTTGTTTGTGATGTTCTGTTCTTGTGTCCGTCGTCATAAGTACGACATTAAACACCAATCAAACAAACAAACAATCTTCATATTATATCTTGTAACTGCCCTTTCTTGTCTTTGTTTGATGCCAATGGCATTGAGCAGAATTTCCTTTATTTTTGGGGGATGGCACGGCTTCAAATTAATGAAATGACTATGCTTTATTTAAAGGTCTAATCAAACAAACTAATAAATAGATTTATTATTGTAATGCTGATTATGATACATGACCAAATATGAAAATCAGTTTAGAATTACTTTATTACTCAAACAAACGCTCATAATTTTTTGCTTATGCCAGCAACTTAAATTTCACTCAAACAGTTGGTGTTCTCATATACCTAGTTCCAAAAAAGATGGCTGTCCTTTGACTGAGGTCGGTTTAGAAAGTAGCAATGCTATATTTACTTACTTCTTGAATGAGAACATCTTTACAGCATTATTAGTATATGAGTGAGTCACAGGATATAGCTCCGGTAATTCCAGGGGTGGTTTTTACGAGGTTTGTTCCCATTTTTCCACCGGAATGTGGAAAGGATCAGTGTGAAATGGACAATCCTTCGTCATATAAGTGAAATACCCTTGAGAACGACAAACCCCAATTAAACAAACTAACAAATCCTACATTATTAAAACATTTGACATTTGACATGTGAAAGTTAAATATTGTTGGAATACACCACCAAGTAAAATATCCTTAAGCACAGCATAAAAACAATAATTGCAAAGGTAAAATACTCTTCAACATTGCTTTAAAGGTCACTCATTTAATTCCAATCCGCGTGTGATTTGAGGGAGCTTCCTCTTGCCCTGGTGAAGCGGATATGATTTTGTATAGTCCTGTGATGTCTTTGGTTTTTGGCAGTGGTATTGGGGAGGTTTCCTTCACCGATTGGACTAGCACGCCGACATATGAGTGAAACCGTCTTTTAAAGTACAGTGTTTAACCCCAATCAAACAAACAAACCAATCAATTCCAATTCCGAAGAAACCCTCTTTTTCTACAGGTGAGATTGACTCAGTTGGAAACAGACAGATTGGGGATAGAAAGCAAACGAACAGAAATGGAAAGTAAGGACTACAGTCTTTCAATTAACTTTTTATTCTTGTTTAACAAAAATCTATTTGTATGATCAAACTACAGTCTTTCAATTAACTTTGTATTCTTGTTTAACAAAAATCTATTTGTATGATCAAACTACAGTCTTTCAATTAACTTTGTATTCTTGTTTAACAAA
>JAVFBW010173909.1:0-20442 GCA_034783835.1 Mopalia ciliata
TTTGATTGGGGTTTAACGTCGTACTCAAGGGTATTTCACTTATATGACGATGTGCCAGCCCAATGGGTGAAGGAAACCACTCGCGACACCACTGGCAACAAACAAAGACAAGACGGGACAAATACAGGACAAATACAGGACGACAAAAACAAGACGCAATACAGACAGCACAAACAGATCGGCTTCCTGTTCCCCTTTAGCTCTGAAGCTCACGCGAACTGCCCGCCAGAATGTGAAAGTTTTAGAAACAAAGCCATCTACACTATTAAATATGCTATTTCACACTTTTAGTTAAAGGACTTCTGATACTACCCACTGCAAAATAATACAAATTTCTCCTGATCATATTGCAATGTGGGCATTACAGTTGAATCAGAATGTGACACAAAGCCATCTACACTATTGAATATGCTATTTCACACTTCTAGTTCATGGACTTCTGATACTACTACCCATTGCTAAATAATACAACTTTTTCCTCATCAATTTGCAATGTGGGCAGTTCAGTGTACATGTAATTAGGAAAGTGACATCTTAACTGTGTAGGAGTTATTTCCCCTTGGGGACAGTAATGCCATATATATTTTATACAGCAATTTACAGGTTTCATTTTGTTTTTAAAATAAATTTGGGTCTTCATCCCCTGATACTCAGTTACAAGGTTGTTACTAATGATATAAACAGATTTAATCTTACCCTGAGAAGATTTGTTTGTTTGATTGGGGTTTAATGTCGTACTCAAGGGTAGATACCCTGAGAAGAATACCAGCGAAAATATGTCAATACACAACTACCCAAAATATTTTGGATTTTTTTTAATTAAAAGGAGGAAAAGATATTTTTCTTTGTTTTTGTAATATCAAAAACAAAAAGAAAAAAAACATTACTGAAAGAATTTACGTTTTGTGTTCATCTAGATACTCTTTCTCAGATAGCATTTTTAAATCTCGAAGTTCTTGTAGAAAATTTCTGTCTAAATCCACATCCATATCTTCATGATTCTCACAATCTGCAAGAAAAAAATGAAGTTTTTGCTCAAATCTTGGCCCCTTATTTTAGACCAGTAATATAAATCTGCTCTTTCTCCATTGGGTCAGTCTGAGGGATTTTTTCCACTTTTCTCACTGCCATCCAGTAAATTGTTTTGTTACTAGCAAGGATCCTAAACTGTACCGTACTATTCACATTTACCAGAAGAAAATTTAGCAAACTTCAACACCTGTTCTCATTATTCCAGGTATATTGCTCACATGAGCTAGGCTTTCACATAAAGGCAGGGGCTTAGGCAGACACCCGTCCAACCGTCCAAATAGACACCCTGAAGTAAACAATCGCCTCATTTGGACACCCTGTATTAAGAAACTTTAACAAACTTTTGATTTCTGGCTAAGCCCCTGCTTAAGCGTAATTCTTATATCCTTATTGAGAATTCACAAGTAGTGTACTGCATTAACTTAACTTTCATCTAAATATAATATTTACTGATAAAAGAAGTTTACCAATCTAAGACAGATAATAAATACATAAAATACTTACATACCTTCTGAGCTATATGACCAGTTTGCTATCATCTTGTCAGCACAGAAATAGAAATCAGCAAACGTTATATATGACAGTTTCTTCTTGCCTGTCTCAAATTTGTTGTTAGCCATAAAAACAATAGCAGCATATTCCCTTCAAAAGAAAAAAAATGAATACTTAACACCTCGAATAATCGATCAGTGATTGGCTTTTTCAGAACGCTTCAAGTATTGCAAAGGGAGGTTATGAGATGGTGGGTAATAATCAGGATTTCATACAGCTTGAATGACTGCTTGATTAGGGTTTCACTCAGATCATATGTCATTTTGCTGAAAACTGTTGGTGGATTGCCATCCCGATGGATGAATGAAAAATAACTATCTGTCAACTGTGTCAACAGGAACACATTTAACCAGGTGCAAAAATAGCATGGGACCAAGGGAATGGGTCACTGGACAGTTTGAAGAGCCCCAGTGTATAAGAAAGTCTCACGATCCACCTGTCAGACAACCCAGCAAAACACGAAATCACACCCTATGTTACATTTTATTGACAATCAGGCAACGTGGTAAAGTAAATAATGCTAAAAAAAACTATAAGCACACAGTAACCATACAGTTACATTTGAAAACCATTAATATTGAACCAGTGGTATGTTGAGATTCCTTACTTCGCCAGCTGTTCGGACACGAGGTAATAAGTCTTGATGTTTTGTACCAATGATCCCAGCATATCTTCTACTGTCTTGAACACTCTCTTGATGTTGTCAAACTGAAGGTATAAGTAGTGTTAGGTATTGAATATACCACAAAATGTTTCAACTTTAAGGAGGATGGTATCACCAGCAGAAGGCAGGGTGGAATTGAATTCTATAAACCCTGTTAGTCTGAATGCATCAGCGATTAATGGACTGACTGTTTCATTGGTTTTAAATGCCATATTTAAAGGTATTTCACTTATATGGCTGTGATGTATTTCCATTCTAAATAACCATATAATCACAACCATTAAGATGTAAACCCCTTTTTGATCTGTTGACATATTAATGTTCCTCGAGTGTAAAGTAAACCTAGCAGGAATAGACCACATTCTTAACATACTACCTTTGATTGATTGATTGGTGTTTTACGCTGTGCTTAACGGTATTTCACTTATATGACGGCACTACCTGATTCCAACAATAATTAACACTGGCGCAACCAAGATGTGAAACATTTTCCTTCTTAGTCTTTTAAAGGAACCATCTCCTATAAACTTGTCTCAAGGTACCCTGGGTATACAGACTGCCTAAAACCAATGCGGACTGATAAGCATATCATACACCCACCATAAATAATATGATCCGCTATAAACTTCCGTTTTTATAAACCTTATGTCTTCAGATGGCTCACTGAGAGTATAATGCAGACAATAGTTAGTGCTGGAGAAAGATTAACTTTCCAACACTATCAAAACACTTCGCATCTTATGTTTGGAATACACAGCTGTCAGATGGGTGAAATACCTCTAAAACTCCAATAAATCATTCAATCAACACCTTTGTGAAACAAAGGAGCCAATGCTCTAAAATCAAATATGGCATTAAAATAGACTAAATGTTAATAATGTCTGCATATTCAGGTGTTTGCTGTAATCTTTTCTGGCATAACCTTAAAATCAGCCCTCAAAATTTGTAAAATAACTTACATTTGCATTTTCCCCTGGGTTGCTGATTTTTAAATACATAAATGTGCCTTTGTGAAAAATTAAGCAAAATTGCTTTAAAATATAATCATCATTGTTAATCCGTTGACAAAATTAATGGCAAAATGAAAATTTGGGCAAAGACTGTAAACAATTTCTGAAACCTTTTTCTGCATTACCATGGGGAGACCCCGTTCTCTCCGTTCTCTCCATCTGCAGAGGTCTGATATTTGTGGTATTATAAAGAATTATTTAGTGAGCATCATACCTGTCGCCTACAACTTCTGAGTGGCACTCTGGTCTTTTCGCTGACATCATCCAAGTCTTTTCTACTCCGAGCTGTTAGCTTCTTGCCAAGCACCTCTCGAACCACTGTCGCATCTAAACTGTAGTATCTAACAAACAATAGATGGACATGTACTATGAGCAAGGAACTACACCTGTACCAAATGAGTGTTTATGTCGGGCTATAATAGTTCATAATGGCAAAGGAAGTCAACACTTACAAACCATTGACAAGATTTGTTGGTTTGATTGGGATTTAAAGTTGTAATCAAGGGTATTTCCCTTATATGACAATGGACTGTCCAATTCACACTGTTCCTTGAATTATTTCGGTGAAAAACTGGATGGAAACCTCATTAAAACCACCCCCACGATTGCCAAACCACATGGTGTGACTCACTCATATACCTGATGGTCAACAGACAAACTCAATCCAATGAATGGTAAATTGGAGTAGGATTAGGAAGCACACATGCTACCACTAAGCCATGGTCTTTAGCCATCATTGACCAGACAGGCAATGAAACAGGGCATAATACATAATCCAACAAGATAAAACGAAAGTTCACACTACTTACAATACAAAGCGGCCATCATTTATTAACATAATTACAACCCACACAAACTCTGTACAGAAAAGAGAGTTGATAAAACTTTACTCACTGTTGTATGAGCAAGCGTAGAGTGTTAGCATCCAGTTGATACACTTGTTGTTCTACCAGTTTAGTTGGAGTTCTGATGAGTCCCTCCAGTGTGGTAAACAGTCTGTAGTAGTCCAAAGTGTCACTGACAATGTCCTCAATAACACAACCAAATTTCTGCTGAGCCCCTCGACTCTGCTGAATCTTTGCTGCTTCTAAACCTGGGGACAAAGTATAGTTGTTTCTGATGAAAATTTAAAAATACTGCCAAAGAGCTGACCTGTTCCGCCAATGAAAGGGAATGCATTCCTTTTGCCTTAAAGCAATACTCATGGCTAAAATAACCCATATATTCCTTGAAAGTTTACCATTAAATATACATAAATATGGCATCGACTTATCGTTTCTTCATTTTACCTTACTACGACCACTGGTAGCTGACATTTTGGGCATGGCCAGCCCTGTCTATGACGTCACGCAACCAACACGCTTCTGTGTTACAGGTTAATAACATATGTGAACCAATGACCAATATAGTTTAACTGTTAAAAGTTGAAACAGTCGACTCTACAGGTCTCGTGAAGTAGGCACCTTTTTCGAAAAGAAATATATTTGTTTGGTTGATATCTTCCGTTTAACGATAAAAGAACCCAAACATGGCTGCGTGGATACATTTGAATGTAAATTGTGCATTACCCAATATTTAAGATGCCATTATAAAACGGGTATAGCTCGATTAGATAATTAGAGAGCATAATTGAACACAAGAAATGATGCCCGTTTTACCTATATGCATTTTACTGCAACCCGGAGTTTCGCTTTAATGGTAAAAATGCAAAATGATTTAATATCTATGCATAAAGCCTGTTAAGAGAAATTAATATGCATGTAATAAGCTGAACTGATAATGACCATCCCCCCCATGTTGTGTGACATTTGGAGTTATGGTGTTTAACATAAATTTCATTGAAAAGCTTGTTAAAGTAATTAATAAGTTTATACATATTATGAGCTGCACAGATAATATTTCCTCCCCTCTTATGTTGCGACTTTGACCTAAAATTTTAGAAAAATGAGCTATTCAATTTGGAGATATGGTGTTTAACACAAATTTAATTGAAAAGCTCGTTTAAGTGATTAATATGCATATAATTATCTGCTGAACAGATAATATCCCTCTCCTCTCATGTTGTGTGACATCTACCTAAAATTTTAGGAAAATCGGGCTATTAAATTTGGAATTATGGTGTTTAACACAAATTTACTTAAAAAGCTCGTTAAAATTATTTATAAGCATATAATAAGCTGAACAGACAAAATCCCTCTCCTCTCATGTTGTGGAACATTTACCCAAAATTTTAGGAAAATCGGTCTATTCAATTTGGATATATAGTGCTTAATGCAAATCGTCCACCATTGTGTAAAAAACAATATCACCTAATTAGCATAATTAATATTCACAGAATTCAATATAATTTAAATTATGTCTTCCTTTCCGGTCATGCAAACTGTGTATAAAATTTCAGAAAAATTCCCTCAGTACATTTCATTATAGAAGCTTTTACATGGCTGACGCCGACGCCAGGGGTATGACATAAGCTCTCCTTACTACTTACAGGCGAGCTAAAAATCTGAATGGATAAATTTTCTTGACACAAGAGCAAACTTTGACTGTCAAATCAGCCACATGTAATAAATAAACCTCCAGAGTCCAGTATATACTTTGTAATCTTGAAAATAAATACGGCAGTACATTTCTTACTGCTTTTTTTCCAGGAATAAACGCAAAAACTGGGTTTAGGGTATATTTGAGAATTAAAAGTTGCATGTGTTTCGCAGCAATTGTATATTTATTTAGCTAGTAATGCAATATAATGAAAAGTACATTGGCATGAGACTAACAATAAAATAGCACAAACATACGGTTATTGAGGCTAGCTGTGGAATTTGAAGACAATCCCGGGCGCTGCAGCATCATGATTCTCAGTTGGATATATGGCGAAGGTTTAAAGACCTACATGTATGAGACTACAGACTTTGTTGGAATTTTAAAGGCCAGCTAAGCAAAACAAATTTATCATAATACATACAGAAAATTACACAATAACAATACAGCTAGTACTAATAAACAGCAGGTATTTTTTAATGAATAAAAGCGTTCTGTAATATTTATATATACACATGGCAAAACATATGCATGTATATGACCAAGTGTCATATACATTACAGGTACTGGAATAGTATTAGAATATTACAAAACGGGTACTCAGTTACGAAAATCAGTACCCGTTTCAGAACTACTTCAAGCTAACCATTCTAAAAGACCACTAGAATGAGTAAAATTTTGATAACACATACTGTTCGGTGGGGGGAAGCTACACAGTTCAACATAATGCTCCTCTTTCAGGGCAGTTTCTAGGATGTGACCAAGAATAAAAGAACATGTTCTCCAAAACGCCTACAACAGATAATAACATATACTTTATACATTTTGTCTCTGTGATTAAATTCAAATTTCCATTACAAAAAAATTTAATACATATAATGCAGTGTATTATATTAATCAATTGTAAATTAAAATCATTGCTTGAAATTAAACATTGCACATAATAAATATTCCAAACGATTACAACTTGGTAAAAACTACAATTTATTTATAGTAGGGTCCGTTAATCTTTGCTACAGTACACCAGATTGCATTGTGCTGGTCATTTTTTAAATAGTATTACACTCATTTCATGACTCATGTATAGTCAAAGAGAAGGAAACCCTTTCACAAAAAAAACAGGGGCCAATTGCTCGAAAGACAATTTGCTGCTAACATAAGATTTTATTGCTTATACCAATAAGAGATAGACCTTCAACATGGAGTGATGTCATTGAATAGTGGATTAAATTTAACAGCATTTCGAGCAACCAGGCTAAGGAGATAAACAATGGACTGGTGTGCATCCCTTACTCTTTAGTATACCTATAGCGGTTTGCTTGGATTGGTTGATTGGTGTTTTAAGCAGTGCTTCACTATGATGGCAGTGTATTCCAATAATAATTGACACCAGCACAACCATAAAATGTGATGTATTTTCATAATGTTACATTTGATGAAAATTAAACTTGTGTTTCCCTTACGATATTGGTAACAGAAGGACATGTTTTAATAGATTATAATTAATAAACAAAAAATGGTTGGACATCAGTCACAATTCATTATTTAAGGCCTTCTAAAACATGCATTTATCCTATAACTAATAAAAAAGATAAATAAAAGTATGACCTTTTTTGGGGGGGGTAATGGAAGGGTACTACACCAAAATATTTAAAGTCACTGAATTGTAATAAAGCATGATTTTTTTTTTGTTTAAATTGTTTTAATTGATATATACTTTCATATGGCCTCGATTAGAATTAAAAAGTCATATACTTTCAGCAGAATTCTTCAAAAAGTATTTATCAGATTTTTGGTTTATAGCTGCATTATAACTTTATTGACATTTATGGGTACCAAAATGTATCAAAATCATTATTCTGAGTATAAATCATAAAAATATAGACTGTTCGCTTTCATTTGACGACTTATTTCTTTTTGTGACATGCATTTCAATGTTTATGTCCAGTTTGGCGTGGATTTCCCTCCAGCATTTTTCTAACGCTATGGTTTAATACGATTGTTCTAAACAATATGCCCACAATATTCAGTTTTGTTGGTTTGTCATATTGAGGCTTAACGTCATCCTTAAGGGTATTTATGTAATCAGATTTTCTATTTTTTGCTCTGCTTTACTTCATTACTGTGGAAAACCGAGAGGTCCCTGGTGATATCCCAAGGAAGGATGAGTAGCTCAACATGTCAACCATACTTCCATGAACGCAGGCCCTCACAATATTCCGACCGAATACATGTGTGGCATGCAATGATTATACATACTGTGTTAGCTGCTTTGGGATCTTCGTCTTTAAAATGCAAGAAGCTCAGTTCACAGTCTTCCTCAAGAGGCCGATGCAAATCCCAGGGTTGATTGTTAACAAGGGCTAGAGCTGAGCGACTCATCAACAGCTCCTGTATATCTACAACAACATATAAAGCTTTATTTATGAAGATTGTTAATTCAATAACATATTCTTGATTGATTTTGTATTTATGCAAGGACAATTATATATTATTGTATTACATGTTTATAGAAAATAACAGGTATTTTTGTATGATAAAACATCGTATTCGTATTAGTAAAACAGTGAAAGCAAAACACTGAATTTAAAATTTCCCTGTTCAGACTATGTCAGTTTTTCACACTTTGTTTAAGTACCTTAGGACTTTTAATTTTTACGTAAAATTCCACTTGTAAATATGAACCATCTTAAGCATGTGAAATGTATATAGTGCTGAAAGTCTCCTTTGCTCTTAATAAATATGTAACTCTACACTTTTAATCCATAGCATATGTGAATAGGGTGAAAATACTTTGTCTATGATAAGAATACAGTGTAAAATGCCTGTACTCACGCATAGCACATGTAAATGGTGTGGACAGTCCTTTGTTCATGATAAGCGTACAGTCTTCGGGGGGTCCTTTGTGCTCAACTTTGATCTTCTCCACTCGTTTTATTAAAGCCAGTTGCCTCTTCTTCTCTTCCGTAAAAATCTCAAGTCGCTTTCTTCGGCATTCCGAGTTGGTCTTTTTGGTTACCACTTTTCCATGGTTAGAAAAACCTGCAATGATAAAGAGATGTCATAGAACTCTGTCTATTCAGGAAGCAATACAGACAACACAAAAATATAGGCTTCCTGTTTCCCAAGTTTATCAGACCAGACAGGAGGGTTCAGCACAGAAGTACATGTTAACAATAGCGTGAAGTGTTAGTGACATGGTGCTCAGACATGTTGTTTTAAGTTGACCTTTCAACAGAACAGAGCAAAGTAAAGGATTGTCACAAAATTACAATTTTTGTGGGTTTTTTTTCACCCTCCATCACATGGATTATTGTTATATAGCTTTTTAATGCAGCTTGGCTTGAGGACAAACAGGGTCATTATCATACTTCAGTTTTAGTGTCACTCTCTATTTAGGGCTTACTTCATATGCAAATATACAAACCACTGGATTAGTATGTGCAGTTGATGCCTATTATTTCATTACTTCAAATAGTGCCACATAGTAAATATGCAGAATTTAAAAAAAAAATGGAAATCTACACTGTACATATTGTGCATAGCTACATGTACCAGTAAAGGTTCATAGCAACTATCTCTGACTTACAGTTGTCTTGATGTACATTAAGCTACAGATTCTTGGTGTGCCTACCATTTATCATTCTATTGATATTTTCTAAGCAACAAACTTTATTTTAAATCTTAGCCTCATCAGAATAACCCTATACTACATGTACATGCAAATTATACTTTACTCTTTTAATACATGAACTCAGTTCAGGAAAAATATTTTTTCTTTATCATGGCTACAATTTCTCTCTATGCCTACCACATCTTTTAAGACAAGTTAACAAATATTGTTAAACAAATTAACACTTCTTCATCACCATGTTGTCTATGTAAGCTTATACAATGTAGCAAAGGTAACGGTCAAAAGCGTTTTTTTGAATTTGATTGATTGGTGTTTTACGCAGTGCTTAAGGGTATTTAACTTATATTCAGAGGTGTATTCCAATAATAATTCATCCTAGCACAACTATAAAATGCAGCAAGTTTTAATATTGTTGGAAGTTTTTTTTTTTTTCCTCCAGTGCTAAGTGAAAACAGATTGCTACTCTTCAAAAAAACTGCCAGTAGCCACAGGGCTTTAGAATTTGAAATGATTTTCTTACAACCAAAAGATCCAGGACTGTTTGATCATAAACCTTTCAATAGATAAGCAAACATGTAGCTATATATTATGTTGCTAGGAGGCCTTCATATCTTTCAATGGAAGGAAATTTACTTCTTAAAGCGTTTTCCTTACTTAGAAGTACTGAATTGTTTGTAGATTTACCTTACCGTAACCAGCTTGATCTTTTTGCATGACTACAAAACTTTGAAGTAAGATTGTTTGTTTGTTGGATGGAATTTAACATCATACTCAAGGCTATTTCATTCAGATGTTGACGAATTGTCCCCTTAATACTGTTCCTAGTAGTTATGGGGGAAAACAGGGAGGAAAGCGCCTAGTTATGGTGGAAAACTGGGAGGAAACCCGATAAAACCACTCATGATTGCTGGAGCCACATTGTGTGACACTTATCATAGGGACTTTATCCCATTAACACTAAATCAAAGCAGGATAAGTAAGTGCACTCGAATCGACTCGATACCATTAAGCCACCAAGATTGTTTGATTGTTTGATTGGGGTTTAACGTCGTACACAAGGGTATTTCACTTATATGACGACGGATTGTCCACTTCACACTGTTCATTGCCTTATTACAGGAAAACCGAGAGAACCCTCGTATAGTGTAGTCATGACCTTTACGTTCAACGTAAGCTAAGATCGGTTTGTGAATCGAGCCCCAGGTTCTTTGATCCAAAAACAAGTGCAACATGACTTTCGAAAGTACAGATCTGGTTGATACCAGATTTTATCAGAGAAAAATTGTGGGAGAGTCTGTATCCCTAATAACATGACTGTGAGTACTTCCCCTCAGTCATGAAGTTTTGTCATCCCGCACACTTACTGCGTAAGCGGGGCGCCACGGTCCATACCTGGTATTAGCTCTGCTCTGTTGTAGTAAGAGATTTTGTGTGCACCAGATTCCCATGAGTGTTAAACGGCGAGGCAGATTCTGACCTTGTGACTTTACCGTATGCCTGATGTTGTGAACGAACAAAGGCACATGGGAATTAGGTAGCAACATGGCAGGAGCTGGTTGATAGATAAAGTTTTGGACTTTATACAGGCGAAACAATTTATGAATGCAGGTTTGGAGCTTTCAAATGAATGCTTAAGGCCCTAGGTCGTGGTATAGGCCTATCAGTATTGCAAACGCTATATAATGACGGTATCTGGATCTACCCGGTAGGGCCTAGCCTAAAGGAACATTGCTTTGTTAAGACGCCGATTTGCGATAGGCCTATGCTATGGCGATAGGCCTATGCTATGGCGGTATGAGTTTTTTGTCCTGTTGATCAGATATTAATTCAGTGTCACAACTACTCACACTGTCTTTGACAATCCACATGATCGACTAGCCGAGCAACACTCCGATTTGCCCGAATGCTTTTCGAGAACATATCAATATGTGAAACACGAGGGTGACATTCACAACAACTGCGAGAACCGTTGGATTCGTCAACCGGCTAACTGCTGAAACTGCAACCATAACGCTTCTTATATATGTACGAGTGTCAACTTTATTTGATCCTTTTTGTTCAAAATGTTAACGTAACTTACATAAATGTAAACCCATTTATGCGCGAGTAGATCTAAACTTAAACACATTAAATATTTTACACATTCCCTAATATCCCATGTCTCGAAATAACACATCGAGGTTCAGGAAAAAAGATATTAAAACACGAGTTACGTCCCTTTCATCGTCGAGACATGCTTGGTGCCCATAGTTACTAAATGTAAACAGCAGCTTGACGTCGATGCATGTATCAAGAACAGACGAACAAAACAAGGACCATTCTTAAATCAGCTACATGAAAGTTTTCAGGACAATTTGAACACAACACAAGAACAACATGGTAAGGCACTTTTTAGCAACATTTTCTAGTGAGTTTTCCATTTACAGGTGCAGTTGATTTCGAAAGTATGACGGTGTCATCGACCGCCTATCTACATGTATTAAAAATTCCGATGGATCCGCCATTGCTAAATTGGTAGGCCTAATTAGCAAGGTTGTTTTTGTGATCTGCGATTCAGAGTTGGCTTATGACGTTGATTGACGATCCACTTGTAATCTAAATAGACGAATTCAAAATATTTAAACACTGTTTTAAATCGTATTTAGCCGTATAAATAAGACCTACATGCTACATTACATGTAATGTAGGGTATTTAAAAGGCTATGATTTAAGTACGATAGAGATATAGGCCCTAATTTAGGGTGCATGTATCATAGCCGTATTTATACAGACAAGACACTTGTATCTAGCTGGTAACTGTTAAACTCCAATCAAACAAACAAACAAACAAATCAAAATAAACAAAAAAGTCGAACTAAAACAAACGTTAATAAAATAAATATTTTCCTAATCAGATACAAACATCCTTTTTCTGTGAATTAAACTAGCTTTTGTTTTAAACTTGCATTTTTTAAATATTTTTTTTATCAGCCTGGTAGCGCCATTTCGTCACATAGTTCTTCCACATCATCCCGACGGGGCAGAACAAAAAACTATCGAGTGGTGAGTAACACATCTCAAGTAGATGAATCTCTCTTTGGAATTCCCAACCATGTCAAGCAAAGGGAGGGAATGCTGAATGACAGGAAAGATGGGGGAGAAATTAGTATACAGAGGCTGGCTGAAGAAAGAAGCGCAAACAGAAAAAATAAGAACAGGGGTGGAAAGAAAGGAAAGGAAACTGTTGAAGTTATAACCAAGGATCTTATCCGTAAACTGATGTGAGTATAATAATTGACTTTTGTGACTTGTCTCCTTCATGTTGGCATGCTTCAAGAGCACATCAAATTGTGTCATACAGTACATGTAACATTAATACAAACTTTTCTTCTACATTCTGACTTGCATGCTACTGGTTTTCATGAGTTTGCATCAATTAATTATTTAATACTCAAAATAAAAAAGTTTTAATCTGATGTTAACAACTAATCAATTAATCATCTTTTGTCACCTGGGCCTGTTTGTGATATTAATTAATGAATGAGCTGACTTCAAGCACAATGTTGTTACACATGTTTTTTATGAAAGACAGTTCACAAATAAAAAGATGTATTGCAAGGCAGTAAAACCATATAGAAGCTCATTGGGATTACTTTACCACTATACCAACAAGAGTTGCTTTGAGCTCATTCTCACGGTACTATTTGTAATTAAAACTTAGGGGTATTCCCTTTTTTTGCAGCATTTTGCTTCGTCGATAAAAAAACATACAACACTTGACCAATTCAAAACTTCAAAAATGAGGGAAATCTCCTGAAATTGTTTTACAAATAATATCTTGAGAAAGCATCTTTAAGCTGACATAATCAGTCATTCAGGGTGTAATATGTACATTGTTTGGTTCAGAAGATATTTACAATGTACCCTAGTTTCTCTTAAAGTTTTGAAAAGATTCAGAAATACTGTTTACGGTAAAGCTTAATGTTACAAATGCCTTGTTAGTTTGGAACTGTAGATGTTCCTACTGCCTTTTCATTCCAGAAATGATTAGTGGAGGGTTGGGAGGGAGCTTCCTGGTGCTCTCAGAGCTATGGGACAACATGAAATCAATATGTTTGTGATGTCTTTATATTGTGTCCTGTGATTGTCCTGTATTTTTTTAGTTTGTCACTAGTAGTGTTGGGCATGACTTCCTTTAGCCGTGATGTGCCGGGTATGTTGTCATATAAGTGAAATAACCTTAAGTACAGCTTAATACCCCAATCAAACAAACAATAAATGCAAATATGAAAACTATTATTTGTATTGCATCATTTTTTATTTTTGTTGAATTTCCCCCATGGTTGTGTTGTACAGAGTACCTGCAGATGACCCCTCTGGACAGTCAGTAGTTCTGAGCAGGTATGAGTTTGAACGGATTCGAGACGCTGCACGAGTGCTCAGCAAATCTCAGAAAGACACCCTCCAAGAAAACACCAAACAAGCAAAAGAACGAAACATGGTTTGTTGACCATTCAATTTTTGCTTTATTTTCTTTATTTCCATGAATTTTTCAATGAGTTTGTCTTTGCAAAAGAAAAAGAGACTACGGCTGATTTCCTGAAGATGTTTTTGACTTAAGGGTGCATCTGGACATCTTTAGTTTAAAAAGTATTTTTTATTTCTAAATTGAAATAAGGATTGGTGAACAGGCGATGCCTATATAAACACCACTCCTGACTCTTTAACTCTTTACTTTTGAATTCAGACACTTGATATGTGAGGATTAATACATGTATTCTTATAAATCTCAGGAATTAGCCAATAATAAATAAATAACATAAGGCTCAATACCAATTTTGATTTCATGACTATAGATTTCCAATTAAGTTAGAATTTGCTTCGGAATATTAGGTCCAGTACCCTCATTAAATGCATAAATTTAACAAGTTTGTCATTAAGGTCATCAAAATATTTTTGCTTTGTTTTGACTAGGATGCTTGTACTGACAGGAAGAACTTTATGAAGACAATGGATTTAGCCAGACAAAAAAACGAGAAATTAAATGACCTGGAAGAGGAGGCTAAAGAGAAGGCTCAGCATCTTCTCTCGAAAGCAAATGAGATGAGGCAAGAAGAGGAGGATGAAATAAAACATCTCAATGAGGTACACTCAAGAAAAATGTCTTCTTTAGTTCATTTTTTAAATTATGTTCTTAATTCAGAAATTTTATCAATTGCTGAGGTATATTTTCCAAACAGCATCATAACATTCAAAGAAAAAAAAAAAATTTCTGAAAGTGTTTACGTCTGTTTAATCAGAGTAAAATGTATGGAGTGTTTTTCATAATTAGATAACAGAAATGATGTGTACACTTTGGTTGTGTTTCCATCTCTTGTTTCTTGTTGTCATAGTAATATATAGAGGAAATTGGAAAGTGATAATTAAATACAATAAATAGTGCTCGAGTGAGAGTTGAAACAGATAACCCACAAGATGCTTCTCCTTTCAAAATTTTCTCTGACAATTTCAAACCTGGCTTGTTTTGGGGATGGATGTACAAAAACAAACAAAAAGAAATTTAATGTAGAAAAATTTGAAATGCAAAAAAAAACTGTAAAAAAAACAGCAGTACTAATAAAATGCAGTGAAAAGCACTTATATGAGTGAAAGAAATTCAGGTTTTTTTCATCTAAATGCAAATAAAATTTGATGCTATTTTTTTCTATTTTAGTTGATTCTGAATGCTAAGTGTCACGCTATTCGAGATGCTCAGCTGTTAGAAAAGAGACAGATTTACGGTGAGATGGGCAGTGAAGACAAACGTCTGGATGTCATGATGGAAGTTGATCGACAAAACGCCATAAAAATCCAAGAGGAAATCGAGAAAAAGCGGAAGGAGGAGAGGTTACTGGGCGCTGCTAAATTACTAGAACAGATCCAGGAAAACGAACAGGAAAGACTGTTTGAATTGGAACGAAAAGATCAGGAGAACATCCAAATGCAGAAGTATGTGGAGAAAATGATGATTGAGGACCAGGGCAAGCTCGAACAGAAACATCATGAACAGATATCATTAAGGGTAAGATTTTGAAACACAAACTAAAAAGAAAATATTAAACAGGCTGTGATTTGCACAATTTGATCATACAGGCCTGTGCTGTTGGGGAGAACAGCCAGAAAGGGGGCCTACCCATGGTTATGCAAACTTAATTCAGGAGGACTGATTGACAAATGTCATCTGATTATCTATGAAGATTGAAAGCCATTTTGCTTGACTTTTTTCACCAAGGCACATTTATGTACTTGGAAAATGCAAATATTAGACTTAGATGTTTTTGGGTGGCCAGGGCACACTTACATACAAACATGTTTTATGGTAAATGATATCCCCTGATGGAAGTTTAAAAGGGGACGATGTGATTAACGCTAAAAAATTGTCTACAAGGTTACATGAAAGTGTCCCCAGGCAGAACAAATTATTGCTTAATTGAACTCTTGGGTATGGAATTTCTGCATTGCCTTACCTTGTTACTGTACACATACATCTAGCAGAAAAAGTCCAAACACATGCATGTTATATTTGTGTATTACAAGACTGACCAGTTCCAATAGCCGTGGTGAAATGAGAAAACATTTGACCCAAAGAACATAGTGTGGATCCCTCACATTCAATAAAAAGTAATTTCACGCTGAAACATATTCAATATTTTGAACTATTAACTTTACAATGTTTTATTGAAAATTCTATTTTAATCAGAGCTTTCGTTTAAAATACACCATGTTTTGATAACATCAAAGGATTTTCAAAATAGATTTTATTCAATTTTGGTAAATACAGTTTTTTACATAAAATGTACTCGTGAGAATGAATTCAATCAGTCTCTGTTGTGGCAAACCATTTATTTAGTTTATATAAATGTATCTATTTTCCAGGATGAATTAAACCAAGCCAACCAAGAGATGTTGAAGCGCAAAGAACTTAAACTTCAGCAGGAAAAGGTGGAAGAATTGAAGGTGGTGGAATATATGAAACAGAAAGCAGTAAGTATGGGGACAGTTGTAACCATTTTCATGAACTTGTTTTACCTAGGCTTGATTGGTTAAGATAATAGAAAGTGCAGTTTAACTTAGTGTCGCTACAAAGAAGTCTGAATGTAACAAGGTTTTCATAAAAAGACGGTTGACAATGAATGTAACTGAGAAACTCTACTTTTAAAAAATGTTGTATGACAAAAAAAATATCTTACGATAAAATTAAGTCACAAAAACAACTAGGAATTTTCATTCAAAGTGTTATAAAACATTTTGAGGAAGTGGTCACTGATATGGATCACTAGCTCAGAAACTTCAATCAAGTTAAAATAGTTTGTAGAAAACTGTTTCATCCACTTGCTTCACTTTGGATTCACCATAAGGAAAAAATACCGGTAATAAAGAAACTCTTTGATAATCTGTTGTTGATTTGACATTTAGAACTCACTTGAGAAAATTTAATTAAACAAAAAATCAGTTTTAATAATGACAGTTTTCTCCAACTTATTTTCTTTCTAATTTTTTTAGGAGAGAGACAGTGCATTTGAGAAAGAACAGGAAAGAATACGGATTGAGAAGGAAAAGGAAGTGGCAAGACTACGAGCTTTACAGGAGCGGGTCCGTGACGAACAAGCCGAAAGAGACGCACTCAGAGCTAAGCGTGCGCAGGAACAGGCAGAAAGAGAATGGCGAAAGAAAGAAGCAACTGAAGCCGAGAAAAAGGCAGAAACTGAAACAATGCTGAAACAGGCGCGATCCAACCAAATGGCCCACAAAGAACACTTCCTGGCTGTTGAGGCCCACAGGGAGAGAGTGGAATTCGAGAGAGTTTTAAAGTAAGTCTTTTTTAACAGACAACGGGCCCATTTCTCAAGTGGATCTTAACTTACATTGAACCTAATTGCCATGCCAACACTATGTCTGCAGCACTTCAGTTGTCATGGTTATTACGTTTTACAAAACAGATTTTTGGGCCAGTGTTCATAAAGCAATCTAAAGTATTTCTTTAAATTTAAAAAAATTCACCAATTTTCAAACATCATTTTATAAAAAGCACCATTTTTCTAAGGCTAAATGCAGACTGTAAATTATTTATTTTAAACAAAGCTTATTATTTCACAAATTACAGTTTTTCCAAGGGCAAATGAAAGGCTGAAATTCGGTTAAACATTCCTTAAGTTTAAGAAATACTTGCTTAGCTTTATGAAACCGGCGTTGGCATGCTGAAACAATGGGATTAGTTGTCAGCTGATGGGTGAATGAAATCATTGGCAACAACATTGTTTGTTGTCAAGGGACAGGGTTTGTAGCAGGCATTCCAATTGGCTGTTTGCGTCTGTAATTGTCCAATAAAATAGTTTCCACATTTTTTATGCCAATTGTGACAAGGGTGAAAAGGTGTAGGATCTTACGCATTTTGATCATTGTCTTTGGAAGATGTAGCAACACTGAAATACTGCTGAATGTATTGTGTGTTAAAAGACATTATTAAATCCAATGCAATGCAATATGACATTCTGAATAAAAATTCGTTGTTAGACATTACATACTGCATAAAAATCCGCTTTGTGTTGACTCTTTGCTCAGAGAATACTGTTAACTGCCAATAAGCACCGTTCATTGGTAGTTTGAAAAAATGCCATGTAGATAAATAACTGATGAATACATGTTTTAACATCAACAAAACTTTCTTTATCTAGGGCTCAAAAGGAATTGATAGAGAAGGAGAAGAGGGAGGAGACAGTTCAAACTCGTAAAAGGTTAAGTCACGCGGAAGAGGTTAGGCGTCAAATCCGTCAGAAAGAACAGGAGAGAATCGCCGATCGCAATCAGTTCTTTGAAGAGGGAGTGAAGCTCGATGAGGAAGCCAGACTGAGAAGACATAAATTAGATGAAGTTAAACAGAAGAAACTCAATGATCTCAGGTAAAAAAAAAACTTTGGTAATTTTTATTCATTCTTTCTTGAAATAAGTTAGATATAGTGCTATGTTAAGTGTATGTTTGGTATTTAGCTCTGTACAGATTTATTTTTCTTTGACGGTTTTGGCTTTGGTGATATTTTCTTATACAGATGAGATTTCTGTCTGTATCTCGGATATACATACAGAAAATACTGTGACAGTTAAAAAAAATCTTAAACATCATGTACTATAATAGGCTTAACTTTTATGCTATAAACTCAACTTTTTTCAGTTTTGACATCAATATTGGAATGGGTTTTATAAAAAATTATAATTTTTTTTAGTTGTTTTCCTTTTTAATGTCTCCCCTCTCGCATGGTCACATGATTTTCCAGGGGGTGCTGTTGCACTATGATGAAATTGTACTATTATCAGCCTGTTAAGATTATATCAAATCTGTTTCTCCGAAAGCATATCCTAACTAAAGTAACTTACTTCAATGAATTGGTAAATAGTTCATACTAAAGTTTTATTTTGTTTCTTTGTATTGTAGAAATGTTGGCATTCCTGAGAAGTATTTGTCACAAGTTGAGAGGAAAATTAATCAGCATTCCCAATTGGCTGTTTAAAGGTGTATTAAAATTTGGAAATGACAGTCAGTATTATAATCATTGGAAAGAAATTCAAAGCGGACTTCTATAAATTTTAAGTTTCATTATTCTGCAAATCTATGATATAATATAATATATTTATAATGGACTCTTGACGTGCTGTGTGTCACTACTGTTTAAGACTTAACTATTCACGTCAATAATGTGTACATACAATTTTAGATCTGCACAAAATAATAAAAAGGATGCAAGTGAATTGTAGTAGCTTTGAAAATTTAAAATATTATCATAAAACTGTTTGATATCTTTTTATTATATTTCATGTATCAAAGACAATAATGAAAATGATTATATGACTTGAGCATATTCTATTTTTGATCACTCATTGGCTTCAATAGTCCTAGAGTCTCAAGTGATATCTGACTAGAGGTCCTTTAAATAGTAATATTGACCTCAACCAATCAGTGAGTTTATGTTTATCACTGTAATAAAGTTTGGTTGTTAGTTTGATTGGGGTTTAATGTCATACTCAAGGGTATTTCACTTATATGACAACGGATTGTCCACTTCACACAGCCTTATTACGGTGGAAAACTGTGAGGAAACCTTGTAAAAACCACCCCTGCGATTGCCGGAGCCACAACATGTGACTCGCTCATATCCCTGATGGTTGACAGGCAGACTCGATCCGGTGAAGGGTAAATCGAAGCAGGTTCAGTTTAGGAAGCACACTCGCTACCACTAAGCCATGGCCAGGGGCCCAGATATATGACTTGAAGTCCTTTAAATAGTGATACAGACCTGAATCAATCGGCAAATTTATGTATGGTGTAAGTATTGTATGGTTAATGTTTCACAAAATGCTGTAGGACAAATAATATCATATGATAATAATTCCTCATGTTAAAGTATCGGTAATGGGCATAAAAATATCGTACAAGAATTTTATGTCTCACAACATTTTGTGAAAGTGGTTCCTGGTTCATGTTTCACAAAGCAATCTCTATTAAACTATAACATAAATTCATGTCCCATGATGACCAGTACTGAACACATAGTGTTGCCATGGCAGTTTTTATTCATCATAAGCCAGGATTGTTTTGTGAAATGCTCCCTTGGCCTTTAGGTTCGGTCTACATGGAGTTGTTCCAAAACAGAACATTGCATGGTTTCTCTAGAAGTTGTGCAACAGAAGTACTGTTGCATGTTGGGCCATGGGAGACGACCTTTATCCTACAGCTCATCTAAGCCTTTCCTTCACATGGAAGTCTCCAGTTAAGCTGCACCTACCTGGTCAGGGGAAAGTGTATATAGAGGGTTACAATGAAACTTTCTCCTCAACTGTATTTCGCTGTATGACATATGACTTATATGGCGACAGATTATCCAATTCACACTGTTCCTTGCCTAATTATGGCAGAAAACTGGTAAAACAAGAGATCCATGAATGGATCTTGACGCCCACACTGTTAAGATAGTTTGAAGAGAAGAGTCTAAGAGGGGACA
>JAVFBW010173910.1:0-11010 GCA_034783835.1 Mopalia ciliata
AAGTGGTTTTAAATAATGATTAAATTCCATTTTGTACCCATTAAGGACGGTGTACCATAAAAATCATGTTCATAATGTGACCGGTCCCACCGGAAATGCTACGGAATGCTAAGTAAAACTGGTAAGTTACAACTAGATGAAAGCATGTCAATAACGCGTATGCCTTTCATGAGCGCTCACAACTGCGATGCAAGAGGATGTGTCTCCATAATTGAACCAACATGGCAACAAGTTCCTGCAAATTCTGCCGAGGGTTCCTCACTTGAGAGAGTCTTCTGCCCAACCCATCTGATACATGTTTAATGGGATTAGGGTCCGGAGACCTTGAGAGCCACTCCATGACATTGATGCCAGCATTCCTAAGAAAATTCCGCGTTAAATTGGCCATATAAGGTCTGGCATTATCCTGTTGGAAAGTCGGACCTGGGCCATGAGAAGCCATGAATGACAAAACCTCTGGAATGAGCACTTGATCGCTGTATCCTGCAGCAGTTAGGTATCCTTGAGCGACCATCAGTCGGGAACACTACCGGTCCACTTCCTGCACACAACACTGGGCATTTCATTCACCGCATCTCCTAAAACTCTCACTCTCCCATCAGCGAAGTGCAAAGTGAATCTGGATTCGTCACTAAAAACAACTCTATTCCAATAACGCTGAGTCCATCTCAGACGTCGTTGTGCCCAGAGAAGCCGTTGACGTCGGTGTTACTGGGTTAAAATTGGCCCATGATATGACCGGCCTGCATGGAGACGATCAGTGCGCAGGCGATTACGTATGGTCTGGGCAGTTACACGATCTCTAAACAATTCATTCCTAGTGGACGTTGCCGTGAGAAATCGACTACGGAAATGACGTAAGACGATTTGTCGGTCTTCTGCATGTGTCGCCACACGTGGTCTAGTCGAACGAGTTCGGCCTGCTGAGGTGCCAGTTTGTTGGAGACATGTCCGAAGATCATGGGTAGCCCGTCGACTACATGCCATAACCCTGGCAACGTCAGTGACCGACATTCCTGTCTTCAGCATGCCTATGGCACGTGCACGTTGAATGTTTGACAGTCGTGGCATTGCAAATCAAAGGACAATTTACTGTAAAAACTTATTTTCCTGAGATCTCACTCTACTGTGCTAAAATGGGCTCATTTGCACGTGTCTCATAAGGTCACGTAACTAGGAACACAAGGAAACATGCTTTATCTTTGATGTATGCTGGCACGAACTGCCTGCTTGTGCACGTCGGAGTTGCTGTATGTCATGATGTCTTTGGCAACGCATTCAACTCTAATAATAATATCTCTTATACTAAGTTCCAAGAAAATATTTAGAAAATTATGAGTGTGAAGTTTCTTTTTTGACTGACTATAGATAATTGATTTGCCAATACAGGCAAAGAGATTGTCGCTTTTTATCAATATCACTGGCTGTTATCACTGGATATTAGTTGTTTGTACAAGTCTCACATTGGTTGCGAACCTTGCTTATGTCGCCATTGAACGACGACAACTATTAATCAGCAAAAACAAAGCTGATGTAATTTAGACCAACAATTGTATTGCTATTACACCAAGCCGCTTTGTAACTACAGGAACAATAGTATCGGTATTACACCAAGCCGCTATTGTAACTACAGGGACAATAGTATCGGTATTACACCAAGCCGCTATTGTAACTACAGGAACATTAGTATCGTCTTTACATCCAGCAACTTTTATAACTACAGGAACAATAGTATCGGTATTACATCAAGCCGCTATTGTAACTACGGAAACAATAGTGTCGCTATTGCAACATGCCGCTATTGTAACTACAGGAACAATAGTGTCGCTACTACACCAAGCCGATATTGTAACTACAGGAAAATAGTATTGGTATTACACCAAGCCGCTATTGTAACTACAGGAACAATAGTGTCTATATTACAACAAGCCGCTATTATGACTACGGAGACAATAGTGTCGCTATTACAAAAAGCCGCTATTGTAACTTAAGGAACAATAGCACCGCTATTACATAAAGTCGATATTGTAACTACGGGAACAATAGTGTCGCTATTACAACAAGCCGCTATTGTAACTACAGGAAGAATAGTATCTTTCGAGGGAACCAAGTAACTGCCGAATGGCACTTTTGATGTGCGCCCACTGATATCAATATAATGAGATTTAATCTATTAAAACTCGGATAATCGATATGAATACCCAATATCGGTATCAAATGTAATAGAAATCGTTCATCTCTGGATATTTTTTTTGTAGAACTCTAACATTGGTTGTGAACATAGCTTTCGTCGCTATTGGAATGGCGACAAATATTAATCAGCAAAACAAAGCTGATGTTATTTAAACTAACAATTGTATTCCTATTACACCAAGCCGCTATTGTAACTACAGGAACAATAATGTCGCTATTACACCAAGCCGCTATTGTAACTACAGGAACAATAGTCTCTTTCGAGGGAACCAAGTAACTGCAGAAGTGACCACTATTGATGCGCGCCCACTCATATCAATACAATGAGATTTAATCTACTAAAACTCGAATAATCGATATCCAATATCGGTATCAAATATGGTTAGAAATCGTAGTCAATCCATTTAAAATATTGTTGAAGCTGTTCGAATTGAGTAGGTAATGGACAAGGCCTTATCTAGAAAGATCTGATTGCGGAAGCATTTTTTTTTTAAATCCGGCCATTCGATCACTGTCACCAGTCACTGGCATACACACGTCTGATCGTGACTCAACACGCACGGTTTTTCTATTCCCGCCATGAAGAGGGATTAGCAGGCATTGTGTATATGGTATCGAAGTTCGTCTATCCGGGAATAAAAGCCGTGAAAAGCACCGTCCGAAGCTTTGAGCAGGGATATCCAAGCCCAACACACCGATAGCTGTCTGATGAACCAAGTCGATTTCACATCGCATAAACTAAGCTAATGTAGTACCAACACATCCTTAGTTATACTCATATTCACTTTTTTCACCGCCATACAGAGTGGTAATTAGCAATACATGTGTAATTGGTGGGGAATGTCAAATGTATATGGTTAATGTGTGCTATGGTTACTTACCTTGGCTGAATGGAAAAATGTTATAAGCTTTTTTAGAAACACCATACATTTAAAACCACTGCAAATTATACCCCCAACAATTGTTTCCACCGCCATGCTTCCCAAATGCCGTGCAGTGAGATATATCTGGTCTAAATTTAACCATAAAATTGTGCCACCTTCTTGAAATTAGTGAATATACTCGGCTTTTTCTCATGGTTTAACTATTGATGCTGTACAAAATAATAATATTGCTTCAAAATATGTGATATTGTGCAACAAAACCCTTGACTAATGGATACAAAAGCCGACGATCATAGATTTAATTGTCCTTAGGTGTAGATACACAGTTTCTAATTTTCATATTCTTCTTCTAAAAAAACATTAGAGACAGGGTAATGCAAAAAACTGATAATAGGCGAAATAGATGTAAAGCAATTTTCACAATCCCTAACACTCCTATCCAGCCCAAAATGACCAGAGATTGTTAAAGAAGGTGTTAAGAAGGCGGAAACAGTAATGTTAAATGTATAACATAACATAGCTTCTCATCCTGGGTATTCCCCCAAGAAACGATTTGCTTTCCAGAAAATAGGGCAACAAAACTGCGTTAGTGTTTAAATGAAACCTCAGAGGAAGGTAAACGCGTGAAATACCATTCCACCCTTTCTCACACTCCGTATGTAGAGGTCGAATTATCCTTATTCCTAACCTCCCTAGTGCAATAGAAAGCACGCCACAGACCGGTCATTCTCAGACGATTCTTTCATAACTAAACAGTTTTCAGGGCTGTAAGGTTCAGCCTTTATAGTGTTTTCGGTGAAGACGTTATGGATTGCCACATTAACTATTGGATCCAGAATGATCAATATAGACAAATTAATGATATAGAGATGAACTATTGATAGTGATAAATAATTGTTGGCATCAAGAAATACATAATTCATATCGATAATTCAGTAGTCTACTTCGATTGCTCATTTATCGATATAGATTATTCTTTTAGCAATATTGATAGCTTATTTATCGACGGCAAATTCATAAATCTTTATCGATATCGAGAATTTATTTATCGATGTACGAAATTATCGATCTTATCAATGTCACGGATTGATTGATACTTGATGTTCGTCCAACACTCGCTTGGTAGCCGACACATTCTGAGAGCAGTAGTATCACTTAAAGGCAGACAGCGTGAAAATAAATCTGAAACTAACAATTGTTTCTGAACAATCATCGATATCAGTAATTTTGCTAGAATTGTCGATATTTAAAATTCATTTAACGATATTGATAAATAAGCTGATAAAAAATCGATAAATACGGCGAATTAACTATTAGTGAATTAAATATATGGCTTGATGAAGAAATGTGGAGTACATCACAAGGTGTGACTCACTCATATACCTGATGGTAGACAAACGGACTCGATCCTGTAAACAGTACATTGGAGTAGGATTACTAAGAACACTCGCTACCACTATGTCGCGGGCATAATGAAATTTGTTTTTATCGCTTTTAATATCAAGGCAGTACACCTAGTGTTTGTCAATACTTACTTTCAAGAGAAAACAAGGTCTAAGACAAAACACTAACGAGGTACTTTGATTCATTTACCCACTGTTTCCACTGGGAATGCATCCACAGGATTCATGACAGTAATGACTTGTGTCCAAACAGTGTTTAGTTTATCGTTTAAAACTGTTAAACTATTGGTTTAAATTCTTGAGAAAAAAATAATTTATTTGTAACTGCCTTCATTCACACCTCGTTCATGGCAGAAAGGCTAATATGTCTTTCGGAATTCCGATTCGACGTGTCTATCGAGGCGCTCGATGGCAGTGATCGACTAGCTGGGTTATTGAAGAATCAGCACAACAAGAACTTCCAAGCCAACCACAAGTCGATTAACCCCAAGAGTGTGAACATCACAGATCTGCCATAAAGTTTATTGCACTGAGCAACTTATCAATCGTCTCAGCGTTCGATGACGTCCAATCGTTTGAACTAAGCGTAAAGAATCGCCGTATGGAAATAACTTGCTGTAATGCTTTGAGTCGGAAAGAACAATATGATAGAGCTGTGTTCCACAAACTCCTTGGTTACTCTGTCTGAAATAGGACTATTGGTTGCGCCTGCAGCAAATTATCCGCTTCCTTCACTGTGTTGTGTGGATGAATTGATTTCGTTATCAGCTTACTCCACTGTGATGTGTGGATGGATGAATTTTGAAATCCATGCGTCAGATTAAACTACTCGCGTTCTCAACATCAATCGTTTTCCGTTTCATAGAAATAAACGACTTCCACGGGAATAATACAATCATAAAGTCTCTTAGATTTAGCCGACCCTTCCGCTCTAATGTAGTTCCAACCCTCGCTTTAATGACCATGGATAATGTCTACTTGGTCTATAATATACTGTAATATGTTACTTATGTGCGCTTTATATGTATTTTTGTTTTCAACAATAAATACGATGAGCGATGTCAGAATTTTGTTAGTATTATTGTAAATAACTAAATTAATGGAATGACGGACAAACGCCGAGAAGTTAATGTTAAACAAACAGTGGTTTGCATGAATCACACGAATCAACACCCTAAGATTCAATTCGACATTGATTAATGAAATAAGAAATAAGATCACAATATCGATAGTCATCTGTATCGAGAGATTAATTATCCATTTATTAAATACGTTACCTTATTTATTTGAAAATATAACGGATTTATCGAACTGTAGCCGAATTGTCCAGGTCAAATTCATAAATCGATATAAGCAATTCAATGGTCGATATAAAGTCAAAAAAGAAACTTCACACTCGTTTGGATGTCGATAAGTTGAACATACAAGAAAAGCGGTTTTAAATAATGATTAAATTCCATTTTGTACCCATTAAGGACGGTGCACCATAAAAAATCATGTTCATAACGGAAATGTAAGACAGTAAAATGGTAAGTTACAATTTGATGAAAGCATGTCCATAACGCGTATGCCCTCGATGAGCGTTCAAAACGGCAATGCAACGTCTCCTCAGGGATTGAATGATGTGTCTGAACACAGCTTGGGGGATGCGTCGCCATAATTGAACCAACATGGCACCAAGTTCCTGAAAATTCTGTGGAGGGTTCCTTACTTAATGGAGTCTTCTGCCCAACCTATCTTATACATGTTCTATGGGACTAAGGGCGGTAGACCTTAGGGCCACTCCATGACATTGATGCCAGCATTGATAAGAAAATTTCGTGTTAAATGAGGTCTGGCATTATCGTGTTGGAATGTCGGACCTGGGCCATGAGCTGCCATGAATGGCAAAAACTCTGGAATGAGCGCTTCATCTCTATATGCTGCAGCTGGGCGTTCAGTTCACCTGCGTCTCCTCCAAACTCTTACTCTCCCATCAGCGAAGTGCAAAATGAATCTGGATTCGTCACTAAAAACGACCCTATTCCAAATACGCGGATTCCATCTCAGATGTCTTTGTGCCCCGAGAAGCCGTTGACGTCGGTGTAACTGGGTTAAAATTGGCCCATGATATGGGAACAATTGTATCAGTGTTACACCAAGCCGCTATTGTAACAACGGGAACAATAGTGTCGCTATTACAACATGCTGCTATGGTAACTACAGGAACAATAGTGTCGATATTACACCAAGCCGCTATTGTAACTACAGGAACAATAGTGTCGCTATTACAACAAGCCCCTATTGTGACTACCAGAACAATAGTGTCGCTATTGCAAAAAGGCGCTATTGTAACTTAAGGAACAATAGTGTCGTTATTACAGCAAGCCGCTATTGTAACTACAGGAACAATAGTGTCGGTATTACACGAAGCCACTATTGTAACTACAGGAACAATAGTGTCGCTATTACAACATCCCGCTATTTTAACTGCAGGAACAATAGTGTCGTTATTGCATCAAGCCGCTATTGTAACTAAAGGAACAATAGCGTCACTATAACACCAAGCCGATATTGTAGCTACAGGAACAATAGTGTCACTATAACACCAAGCCGATATTATAGCTACAGGAACAATAGTTTCACTATAACACCAAGCCGATATTGTAACAACAGGAACAATATTATTGGTATTATACACCAATCCGGTAATGTAACAACAGGATTAATAGTATCGCTATTACTCAAAGTCGCTATTGTAACTACGGGAACAATAGTGTCGCTATTACAACAATCCGCTATTGTAACTACAGGAACAATAGTATCGCTATTACAACAATCCGCTATTGTAACTACAGGAACAATAGTATCGCTATCACACAAAGTCGCTAATGTAACAACGGGAACAACACTTTCGCTATTACACAAAGTCGCTATTGTAACTACGGGAACAATAGTATTGCTACTACACCAAGCCGCTATTGTAACTACAGGAATAATAGTCTCTTTCGAGGGAACCAAGTAACTGCAGAAGTGGCCACTATTGATGTGCGCCCACTCATATCAATATAATGAGATTTAATCTATTAAAACTTGAAAAATCGATATCAATATCCAATATCGATATCAAATATGGTTAGAAATCGTAGTCAATCCATTTAAACTATTTTTGAAGCTGTTGGGATTCGAGTATTTAATGGACAAGGCCTTATCCAGAAAGATCTGATTGCGGAAGCCTTGACTAATGGATACAAAAGCGGGACAGTCATAGATTTAATTGCCCTTAGGTGTATATACACAGTTTCTAATTTTCATATTCTTCTTCTAAATAAAAACTATGAGACAGGGTAATGCAAAAAACTGATAATAGGCGAAATAAACGTAAAGCAATTTTCACAATCCCTAACACTCATATCCAGCCCAAAATGACCAGAGATTGTTAAAGAAGGTGTTAAGAAGGCGGAAACAGTAATGTTAAATGTATAACATAACATAGCTTCTCATCCTGGGTATTCCCCCAAGAAACGATTTGCTTTCCAGAAAATAGGGCAACAAAACTGCGTTAGTGTTTAAATGAAACCTCAGAGGAAGGTAAACGCGTGAAATACCATTCCACCCTTTCTCACACTCCGTATGTAGAGGTCGAATTATCCTTATTCCTAACCTCCCTAGTGCAATAGAAAGCACGCCACAGACCGGTCATTCTCAGACGATTCTTTCATAACTAAACAGTTTTCAGGGCTGTAAGGTTCAGCCTTTATAGTGTTTTCGGTGAAGACGTTATGGATTGCCACATTAACTATTGGATCCAGAATGATCAATATAGACAAATTAATGATATAGAGATGAACTATTGATAGTGATAAATAATTGTTGGCATCAAGAAATACATAATTCATATCGATAATTCAGTAGTCTACTTCGATTGCTCATTTATCGATATAGATTATTCTTTTAGCAATATTGATAGCTTATTTATCGACGGCAAATTCATAAATCTTTATCGATATCGAGAATTTATTTATCGATGTACGAAATTATCGATCTTATCAATGTCACGGATTGATTGATACTTGATGTTCGTCCAACACTCGCTTGGTAGCCGACACATTCTGAGAGCAGTAGTATCACTTAAAGGCAGACAGCGTGAAAATAAATCTGAAACTAACAATTGTTTCTGAACAATCATCGATATCAGTAATTTTGCTAGAATTGTCGATATTTAAAATTCATTTAACGATATTGATAAATAAGCTGATAAAAAATCGATAAATACGGCGAATTAACTATTAGTGAATTAAATATATGGCTTGATGAAGAAATGTGGAGTACATCACAAGGTGTGACTCACTCATATACCTGATGGTAGACAAACGGACTCGATCCTGTAAACAGTACATTGGAGTAGGATTACTAAGAACACTCGCTACCACTATGTCGCGGGCATAATGAAATTTGTTTTTATCGCTTTTAATATCAAGGCAGTACACCTAGTGTTTGTCAATACTTACTTTCAAGAGAAAACAAGGTCTAAGACAAAACACTAACGAGGTACTTTGATTCATTTACCCACTGTTTCCACTGGGAATGCATCCACAGGATTCATGACAGTAATGACTTGTGTCCAAACAGTGTTTAGTTTATCGTTTAAAACTGTTAAACTATTGGTTTAAATTCTTGAGAAAAAAATAATTTATTTGTAACTGCCTTCATTCACACCTCGTTCATGGCAGAAAGGCTAATATGTCTTTCGGAATTCCGATTCGACGTGTCTATCGAGGCGCTCGATGGCAGTGATCGACTAGCTGGGTTATTGAAGAATCAGCACAACAAGAACTTCCAAGCCAACCACAAGTCGATTAACCCCAAGAGTGTGAACATCACAGATCTGCCATAAAGTTTATTGCACTGAGCAACTTATCAATCGTCTCAGCGTTCGATGACGTCCAATCGTTTGAACTAAGCGTAAAGAATCGCCGTATGGAAATAACTTGCTGTAATGCTTTGAGTCGGAAAGAACAATATGATAGAGCTGTGTTCCACAAACTCCTTGGTTACTCTGTCTGAAATAGGACTATTGGTTGCGCCTGCAGCAAATTATCCGCTTCCTTCACTGTGTTGTGTGGATGAATTGATTTCGTTATCAGCTTACTCCACTGTGATGTGTGGATGGATGAATTTTGAAATCCATGCGTCAGATTAAACTACTCGCGTTCTCAACATCAATCGTTTTCCGTTTCATAGAAATAAACGACTTCCACGGGAATAATACAATCATAAAGTCTCTTAGATTTAGCCGACCCTTCCGCTCTAATGTAGTTCCAACCCTCGCTTTAATGACCATGGATAATGTCTACTTGGTCTATAATATACTGTAATATGTTACTTATGTGCGCTTTATATGTATTTTTGTTTTCAACAATAAATACGATGAGCGATGTCAGAATTTTGTTAGTATTATTGTAAATAACTAAATTAATGGAATGACGGACAAACGCCGAGAAGTTAATGTTAAACAAACAGTGGTTTGCATGAATCACACGAATCAACACCCTAAGATTCAATTCGACATTGATTAATGAAATAAGAAATAAGATCACAATATCGATAGTCATCTGTATCGAGAGATTAATTATCCATTTATTAAATACGTTACCTTATTTATTTGAAAATATAACGGATTTATCGAACTGTAGCCGAATTGTCCAGGTCAAATTCATAAATCGATATAAGCAATTCAATGGTCGATATAAAGTCAAAAAAGAAACTTCACACTCGTTTGGATGTCGATAAGTTGAACATACAAGAAAAGCGGTTTTAAATAATGATTAAATTCCATTTTGTACCCATTAAGGACGTTGTACCATAAACACATCATGTTCATAATGTAACCAGTTCCACCGGAAATGCTACGGAAATGTAAAAGAGTAAAAATGGTAAGTTACAGTTAGCGTATGCCCGCTATGGGCGTTCACAACTGCGACGCAACGTCTCCTCGTGGATTGAAGGATGCGTTAGATCACAGCTTGGGGGATGCGTCGCCATAATTGAACCAGCATGGCACCAAGTTCCTGCAATTCTGCGGAGGGTTCTTTACTTGATGGAGTCTTCTGCCCAACACATCCCATACATGGTCTATGGGTTTCAGGTCCGGAGACGTTGAGGGCCACTCCATGACATTGATGCCAGCATTCCTTAGAAAATTCCGCGTTAAAGTGGCCGTATGAGGTCTGGCAGTATCGTGTTGAAATGTCAGACCTGGACCATGAGCTGCCATGAATGACAAAAACTCTGGAATGAGCACTTGATCTCTGTATCCTGCAGCAGTTAGGTTTCCTTGGAAGACCATCAGTCGGGAACGGCCATTAAAGGCACCCCAAACCATAACACTACCGCCCCCAAAAACGTCCACTTCCTGCACACAACACTGGGCGTTCCGTTCACCGCGTCTCCTCCAAACTCTAACTCTCCCATCAGTGAAGTGCAAAGTCAATCTGGATTCGTCACTAACACCGACCCTATTTCAATCACGCTGAGTCCATCTCAGATGT
>JAVFBW010173921.1:0-11010 GCA_034783835.1 Mopalia ciliata
ATTTCTTAAAGTATTTCTGCCATTGAATACTATACTGTATATCACTGTTATTGTTGTTGTTATTTTACAATAAATATGGTAAATAAATAAAATCGCTGATCGTTTTCTTTCTGTTTGATAAATACCGTAACAACATGGTATAGAGGATAGATTCAAAGATGATCTTCACACTTGCAATTAAGCTTCCCCCCAATTAAACAACAGATTGCATCCCACCAAATTCCTTCCCTTTTTTCACAATATTGATGTGTGAATATGTCATGAACACATTAACTATGAAAGCTATTCTCGCATAAACTTGAAATATAGCCCCCTCATATTAAGACAACGGATGGGATTGTATTTCACTAATTTCCGTAAAGGAAATTGGCCGCTATTTCATAATTTAACAATATTCACGCCTGTGATGTGTAAACATGAGTATTTCACAACAAACACATCGATTAAGGGAATGAATCCAGTTATCGGTCGTTTTCTCATCGGTCGTTTTTTTGGTAAACGACGATGTAGGAAACCATCGATGTTCAATGCGTTTTTTGTGTTCACTGACGCGTGACTCTCATATTTCATTCCCCTTGCAGCACGGTACAGGGTAGTTCAATCTCTGCCATATTCTTCTGTGCAATCATATATTGCCATTGTGTGCAGTGGTACATCTGCCCAAGGTATTTAAATACTTTCTTTAACGATGTCTCACAGGTATATATTTGTATCATTAAACACCGCTGAATCCCTTGCTTATTATAGTCCAGTCATCGACAAACCATGAGTGAATATTTTCCGCCGCTTGGCGACTGTCGTCATGAAACTACACAGGTATTAAGCTGTAGCTTTACTGGTTTTGAAAATTGAAACCGACGGCATGTCAACGTCAAAAACTGAGTTGTACTTGTCTACATTGATCACAATAAGTCCAAACCCGCTGTATGTCGTTCACGATGGGCGTTTAGCACTTATCACCTACTGCCTTATTAATTTATTATGCCAATATAATACCTGTCCGCTCGGGTTTAGTTAACTTAAACGGTATGGAACTTTCACCCCATGCACAAAACAGTTCTTGCGAATTGTACTAGATAATGCACCCACAGAGAAGATTATAATGATTTTAAAAAACATTTAATGGAGATTATAAACTTTATGTATTTTGTCTCCCCAAGGAATAAATTTCCATATCCTCCTGCTGTTATATAGGTATGAATGAATATGCATGTATATAATAATTGCATGAGCTTTTGCCAACAATCAACACTTGTAGTATATAAAAGGGTATGTTTGACGGTAAGCATAAATAACTCAACATCAAAATAGCGCTCCTTGTGTATGGCATTTAACCAAACAGCACGAGACTTCCGCTGCATACATTGAAAAGACAAAACATTTCTCTTTCATTACCAATAAGTGTGAAATGAATATTCCTCACATGTTTTTTTCTAGTTTCTTTTAATACCGACGTATTTAATGATTCATTTTTTTTTTATAAACATAAGCAAGTTCTGTAAGTGCATTTAAATAAATAAAATTTAGATTATAAAGCTGTTTTAAACGAAGGGCGTTTGATATATGATAGATTGAAGCCCATAGTTTATTTTACGGTTAATGCGAACTGTTTACGTACCGTCAAATCTCACCTCCCCATGTATAATACATGATCAATGCGCAAATAAGGGGCCCGTCTTAATTGTGATCAAGTTCATTTGTTATTAATATATGAATGTATAAACTGGGTCAGGATTTGAAAACTAAAACAACATATCACAGACACACAGGAACCATTTTACAACCCATGAATCAGTGATACTAATATAGAATATTTAAATTTACCTAGACCTTTAGACCGTTATAATCCCTCGCTACCACAATATACCTGCTGCAGGGATCTTTCTGCCTGCCGTTAATCTTCCCAGAGATTGCCGAAGTCGGAGACCGAGTATGTGTATTCGCAACTAGCGACAACCGGGCCCAGCTGTAAAAATCAACTTGGATGTAGAGCCGTATCTGTCGTTTTTCCTCAAATAAACCATTGAAGCATCAAACGATAACTGGATACCCTCCCTAACGTTTAACTTGTACTATGGCTTTCTCGCCTTAAGGTGACGACTTGGTATGGATTTCAGCAAATGCCATAAACAAAGTGGCCATCATTGCATAGTTTGGCAATATGTACGCCATTATAACGAATTCACAGACTTTTTTTAAACACACAAAATAGTTAAAAAAAAAAAAAAGAAAAAAGAAAGCAAAGCTCTTATATTTAATTTTTTCAACTTATGAAACTAAAAATAAATTCCCTTAGTTAAATGCAATCAGAACTATTTTGGAAAGTACTGTTTTCACGTATTTCACGACAGGTTCGAGATCAATTGGTTTATCAATGTGTATTTGTTTGTATAAATGACCAGTTTCTACAGTCGTGCAACTCTACTAAAATAACGTTTTATAAAGGAATTTTAACCTTATTCAAACCTGAATTCTATCTTCATAATTTACCGTTTATCGAAGCAATTGGCTGTTAAAATGTCGCACATCCAATCATCGCCTACCTATAGAGACTGGTCAAACAATCCAAAAACTAGTCGTATTTGTAAATTGTGCAATAAACATTTCGGAGACGAGTACTGTTACTTGAGGATATGTGAACACCTTAAAGAATACAGAGGTCGTTTTTTCCTATGTATTGTTATGTTAATCCAGTATGTTAAAAGTACGTACTTTATTTCAATGCAATAATGTTGTTTTACAACGGTTTCTGTCAAAATTTGGAAAGAATTGCATAAATATAACTGCCATCGGTTTAACATTGCGACACATGTCCTGTTGCTCTTATGCCATGTCTATGGCCCAAGTTGAAAATAAACATCATTGATTGATTGGTGTTTAACGCCATATTCAGCGGTATTTCAGCTACGTTGGGGCGCGAGCATGTTGTCAAAATGTTTTTATCCAACGCTCTTTACACAAAGACAAATTTCCATCAGACTGCACCGGCAGCAGCAAACTTCAAAAACAGAAACAAATCGACTGAAAAGTAATACAAACAATTTAATGATGTTACCGTTTTTTAATTTTATTTTCATTGTATATTTACAAATTATGTCAGATATAGCTATTTACAGTTATTTATAATATCAATGTCGAGTTTTTTTTTTGCAAGCTACCTGCACTATGTGTTCACGTGGCTTTTAAACCAGAGTGTTTGCCATTGTGCCGCCCTCGAGAAGGCGGAGATGGGTGAGCTTTACAAGGAGGAGACCTGATGTCTATCCCCATCCCCTCCAAGGCATCAAAGGGGTTTTCCAGAGCAACCAGCTCTGGCTCAAGGGACTTACTTGTTGATCGTTTTGGAGAGAGGGGTTCAACCCTCTCGATGTTAATTACATTGATTGGCTGTTCAAACTTAAACAAACTTGAACATCATCCCTTGTGGCCTCTGGGCCAAATGCTGTTTCAGTTTTTGTTTGAATGTCTGACTTCTTACTTTGTTTGTTTTGCATTTGTGTAACAGTTTGCGTTGATGAAGCTCTGCTTGTTTGTTTGGTGTTAAAGTTAACAGCAGAAGGGAGATTATCACCAGTTGGCCACGTAAAGAAAGCCTGTGTGGCGCCAGACACATACATTTTTTGTGTGGCATTGGCATAGGACTGGGATGGTCCTTGAAAATCCAAGACAGAGGCAAGGCAAAGTGCTTCAATATAGCTAACGTTCTTTTATTACTTGAATTCTATTTTCTTTAATAAAGAAACAACAGTCTTTGGCGGTGGCCAAGTCGTCCGATTTTTTGTTTGTATTTTATAAGATAAATAATAACATGTAGACGAAACGTTACGCTAAATATTTTTTTCCTTTTATCAGGACAATCATATCAACAAGGGACATACAAATTAGGGGGAAAACTACACCCACAAAACAGGGAAAAACACCCACCAAAACGCGCAGTATAACAACAAGCTGTTACAAATATATTCCACAAGACATAGAAGAGTATCCATGATTAAGCGCAAACTATCCACTAAAGTGCGCAATTCCATGATGAGTCAATTACCTACTTTCGATGATTAAACGCAAAACATTCCAACATACAGCGCAATTCCAGGATTAGACGCAGTCAATTCAACGATTAGGCGACGTTCCATAAATAAAGCGCAATGGTGCGATTAGGAGAAAAAAAACATTACACGATTAAGCGACGTTCAATGATTAAACGCCAATAGTTCCATAATTAGCATTTCCAGGATTAGACGCCCAACAGGGACAACCGCACCGTATCTCGATCCATCGAGCATATTTATTAGTAAACCTTTTCAAACGAGGCTGGCGTTTCCAAGGCTGCCGTTCGATCTTGTGTATAATAACAACAAAAATCTGTTCGTTTCGAAATTGCCGTTCAGCTTTTTGGCGTAAAAGGCGAGTATGTTGAAAATTTAGCCATCAATGGGCTGTTAAAAGCCAATGACGTGACACCGAACTGAATTATTATTACAATAAGTGTAATACCGTTAATGAATCATAACTGCTGATGACTGATTTTCTGAGCAGACTCATTTTGTTTTAAGTTTCATTCCATTTTACGGCCATGTACTGTAAATCACTTTGGCTGTCTGGTGTATGCGACGATAGTCAGGTTAATAAATTTGATCGTTGACTGGTGTTATATATTATATTCATCAATATTAAAATTGCGCCTTGCCATGTACATGTTAAAAAGAAGGGGTCTCCTCGCAAAATAATTAAGTACAAATAAACTTCCAGATAATAAATTATTCAATTTAAATAGCTGTGTTTGGTATATATTTTCACTCCGTTAAAAAAAAAAAGAATTAGTCTTTAAGCTCTCTGTCTGACATCTAATCAATCTAGATCAGCTTAGGTAAAGGTCACTTTGAGATCAGGTGCATTCGTTTCAAAATAAATTACATTTCCAACGAAACACGAACTCGATCTGTTCTGTGTTGTTTTTATTTTGTGTCTTGTTATTATCCTGTCTTGTCTTTATTTATTGTCAGTGTTACCCACCGTATTTTTACATATGCCACTGGTTTTATACGCTATCGTCGGACATTAAACTACCCTGGCATAAAACCAATATTAAACAATTGTTTCGCGATAAAATCCCGGGGACCAGTATCTGAACCAGACCTTTCAATTAACAAAAGGAATAAATTTTCAGATTCCGAATAGGCCATAGTTTATGGACGATCTATATTATTTCGATAAATCAAGTTATTGATTATTGTTTTACGCCATGCCTAAGGTTATTTCCCTTATATGACGGCGGTGTATTGTAGAAATAATGTACACTTGTAAAACCAATACTGTTGGAAAGTTAATTTTTCTCTGCATGTGCTAAGTAAATATAGTATTAATACTCTTTAAACAAACTGCTCAATATCAGACTTGATACTCACACTTGCTCCTCCAATTTTGTTGACCTGGCTTTACCTTGCCAAAAGATATGGCGCGCGGAATCATGGGAGTTTTGCCTTGAAAAAAATAGTCAGTGGTCGTAGATTGTCAGAATAATTGCAATAAAAACCCAGAACAATTTATTGTGAATGTTCGAAGCGATGGTTTAAAAAATTTACAGTAATAAGTGATATGTACGAATTAATATAAGATTATCTCAGCCGTTGTATCCATATAATAACATAACAAACATGTCCCATGGAGACAATCACGATTTTTATAATCTGCAGAGGATTCCTACAGACTAAAATCCAACAGTCGCAATGCATATTACAGACATAACGTCGTCAATGCATTAAGGCTATTTTACACACAATATATGGAAACTACTTAAATTTCTAGATGCTCCATCAAGATTTGCAATCCTAGTTGGCGTAGCGAGTGAACTAGTGGTACTATCATAGAGTTATATATTTTGCTTTTAACTGGCAGATCACATTTTTACAGCGACGTTGTCAGAAATTAGGTGTGGTATTTAAGTGAGGAATTTCAAAAGCCGCTGACCACAACGAAAACGGTCAATAATCTGTGAATGCATTCGATATCCAGAATTGTCAGTATCCGCAAATCTTTATTGTAAAAATGATTTAGTTGAGCTGACATTGTCTTCCAGAGAAAATGATTAAAAATCGAATACATTATAACTTGTTAAATTGTGAACCTAACATTAATTTAATAGTGAGTCAGGGTCTAGTTTGGCCAGCGAATCCTCATAACAATGTGGTACTTGCTCATCAAATTAGCCTGTCTTTATTTAATTATCATGCATCGATTGTCAATTTAGTTTACACATGGCTAAAAGAAGGAGGCGCGAATTTACAGTTGAAAAGATAAGACTGCTGCAAGGCCACAATACTTCATTTACCTCCAGGAAAATATTATATAAATATCGACCGTGTAAATACTCGGTTCGTTTATCTTTATATAACATGTTGATATATTTATCAATCTTTAAATTTAAAAATTTGTTAGGGAGCGAGACAAGTTGATCGATAAACCAGCTTAGCACAAGTACTTGTGTAGAAAATCTGCGTAGTTGAGAAGCTTTCATTAAATTCCAAGAAGGCAGGGATTAGTAGTAATAATCCGTTTGATCCCTCAGTCGGGATACGTTCGCCAATGTATGAGGAGGTTTCGTGCATGGATTTCTAAAACAGGAATAAATACAAACCTGCTCGACTGGGCACTGGCAGACCCAAGGTAAGTTGCTTGTAGCTGGTGGATTGAGCCTGGAATTATCTATACATTCCCACATTTAACCAATAACAAAAAATATTACAAATGAATTGGTGTTTTTCAAATTTCTATTAAGCATCCAATAAACTACAGAATTGCGTTGTCTAAATGTCGCGTTGGTACGGCCGGTCTTATGGTTGACACTGGAAGATTTCTGGGTGTTCCTAGTCAACAACGATATTGCAAGTTATGCTCCAAAAATGCCACTGAGACACAATACCATTTCGTTCTACAATGCCCATGTTATGAGGGTATTAGGACAAGTCTCATTCCCGTCAGGTTTTTACAAAACAGATCTCTTTTTCAGTTTTATTTATTGATGTCTTCCAGAAAACCGAGCACAATCTTTCATTTAGCAAAATTCTGTAGTTTAGCACTTTCTCTAAGAGAACAGAAATTAAATTTGATATAATTGTTCTGTTAATCGATTTGTGTATTGTAAATTATTATTTACTCTTGTCCTAATGTACTATGCTATATGTTATCTATACATCAGCATGTATTCGGCCTCTCATACTGTTAATAAACGATATATATATAATATAATCTAATTTAAGAAATAGTTTCCCCGTATAATTTATCCTGCTTATTGAAAATGACCCTGGTATATATTAAATCATGGTGTTTTCGTTATTTTGGGATCACACTTTCAAAGTTTGAACAGATTCTATTTAAGAAACTTTTACAGGTTGAAACCCATCCGGGAATCGAAATCACAACCTTTAGAGTTAGGCTTTGAAGCGCCAACAGGAAATGCCGGCAACCTAGACCACTCAGCCACCCGGCCTTCTACAAAAACTGAAAGTCAGCTGGAGTATAGGTAGCGATCATTAACTACCCTCTGATAGGAGAGTGCCAGCTTCCAAAGCTGAAAGCAATGAATTATTTTTTGTGTCTTTTAAAAAGTGACTATTAACTGTGTTTTCGTTATTTTGGGATAACACTTTTTCTCATCCTTCACACTTTTTCTCATCCTTCATAATTTTGTGAACTAGAATCTCTTCAAACTAAGAAAGGGTTATTCCAAAATAACGAAACTATAAGAAATTATTTTGGGATAAAACTTTTTCTCATCATGCATAATTTTCTAAACTAGAATCTCTTCAAACTAAGAAAGTGTTATCCCAAAATAATGAAAACATTGTTAATACTCACTTTCTAGAAGACACAAAAATTAATTCTATATTTAATCATCTTTCCATATAATTCCCTACTCCACTCCGTGTTGAATCTGGAGATATCAAAAATCGGACAAGAAAAGATAACTGTATCGGCCAAATATCCTGTTGGATAAATTCATTTTAAAAATCTTCAAAAAGATAAACTTAACGCAGATTTATGGGAGTCATAGTAAAACATCTACAAGGGAGATAATTAGGTTGTTCAAGTCTCACACACATTCATGACATGGAGGTCGTCAGTTATCGATATATTTGGAAGAGATTTGAATTGTTTGTTTGTTTAATTGGAATTTTACGTCATACTCAAGGGTATTTCACTTATATGACGACGTGCCAGCCCAATGGGTGAAGGAAACCACCACTGATAACAAACGAAGACAGGACGGGGCAAATACGGGATGACAAGAACAGGGCGCAATACAGACGCCACTAACAGATCGGCTTCCTGTTCCGTTTAACCCTGAGAGCACCAGGGAAACATGAAGCTCCCTCCAACCGCACGCGGAAGAGATTTGGAAGGGTCTTGACCCTTTGATACTGTTATACATGAGACAACAATTACAACATAGTGGGTTTTTTTCTTCTATTGATACAGACAGTTTTATTTTTCCATCTTTAGAAACTTGTTTAACCATGCACGTGTCGAAAGTGAGGGACAATGGGAGGTAGGGGTGACGTCATAAATGACATGAACCAGCGTCTCTAAACTACTGCACAGCGTCTTTGCTTTGGTCCTCAGGGCAGATCGTAGGCTCTTTGGAAAGACCTCCGAGAGGCGCATCTTTATCGCACATTAACTCCAACGTCTCACTACAAGCGACATGCAAGGCGCCTTCAATTGATTACTATTGTATAAGTAAGGGGTAGTTTACGTTGCAACTGGCCTGTCTCACTCACATACTACAGATATTATAGAGAATGAAGAAAACTATAGGGCCGCAATGGTGATGTTTTCAATTTAACTCTGATTTTTTATTACTTTTTGCGGTATGGGTCAGTCCTGGACGTACTGCAATACAAGGTAAACCCATGGAAAGTATGGAGCAAGCCCCAAGTCTTTCGCCTCGTCCCAAAAATAAGTTTAATATCGATGCCTTCCAATGGTGAGCGTATCAGATATTAAGCTGTTATAAACAGATACTACACTTTGAACTGGACGAAAAGAACGAGCGAGAAGGGATACCAGTCATTGGAAACATAAAAAAACCATAGACAGACATATTTTCCTTTATGCTGCAGTGTTACGACATGAATCATGGCGCATGCGCATGTAGTTTATCCAGCATTACCACAATCGATCAGACGAGGGGCGAAACAGACAGTTCAGAAACGAAGTGTAAGTCAGAAGATCGAGCTTACTCGGAAAAACCCGACGAAAATCGGCCGACAAACAGCTTTAAAGGGCAAAAGACGGCGTAACCATGCACGTTCGAAAGTGAGGGACAATGGGAGGTAGGGATTACGTCATAAATGACATGAACCAGCGTCTCTAAACTACTGCACAGCGCCTCTGCTTTGGTCCTCAGGGCAGATCATACGCTCTTTGGAAAGATCTCTAGGAGGCGCATCTTTATCGCACACTAACTCCAACGTCTCACTACAAGCGACATGCAAGGCGCCTTCAATTGATTAGTACTCTGTAAGTAAGGGGTAGTTTACGTTGCAACTTTCCTGCCTCACTCGCATACTACACATATTATAGAGAATGTAGAAAACAAACTATAGGGCTGCAATGGTGATGTATTCAATTTAACTCTGATTTTTTATTACTTTTAGCGGTATGGGTCAGTCCTGGACGTACTGCAATACCAGGTTAACCCATGGAAAGTATGGACCAATGAGTCTACAGTGAGCTAACACACTAGTATCACTGATCCAGGCGTTGATCTTTTATCCGAGAGTGGGTCAACAGTAAGCTAAAAATGTGACTCATCACTGTCTTACTGAGACCAGAGTGACAAATCCGTTGTGATCCAGTAATGATCCGACCTAATTGCATATTCATTGTGGATTAATGATCCAAAATTAAGTTTAAATTGAGCCAATATTTTGTCGTTGGAAATCCTATTTGAGCCACATGTGGTCAAACTAGCCTTTGGCAAGCCGCTTTCGTATTGGCTCTGCTCTACTCAGCCTCATTATTTTTGCTGAGCTCAATTTTGGCTCAACTACTTTTTTTTTTTTTGGCTTAAACACGGATCTTTTTTTCCCCGCGTATGTATACAGAAGAATCCAATATGCACATTTTGAATATCTAACTGAGAAAGAAGCTGTCAGATAGGGACTGGAAAGTTCTAATTCGCATAATTTATGCAAAAATTGGCATAATTCCGAGATTTCTTTCTAAGTTTCACGTCTGCGTACACAGAAGCATGCACTATGTAAGATTTAAAATCCTAAAGGAAATAGTAACAAAGACAGAGCACGAAGTGTCCGGAGAGGCGAGCATACAAATGATAGTCCAAACATGACAAATTTAATCTGGCATAAATCGGCCAAATGTAAGATGTAATAAATAATTGAGCATTGCAGCCTAGTGGATAACATCGCGACCGATAGTTCTATGTATCTGGTTAGCTCTATGAAATGTAATTTATTCCATTTTAAATGTATTAAAATTAAATCACATTCTCCGGCGTGTAACAGCTGTTTGCTTCTATATGGTAGTGCACAAAAGAGGTAAAAACATATGTGGAAGATAATGTTTCAAAGATAACATTTATTCAAAATTCTAGTCTCCCTAACATGAACACATGCATACCTAACAGCAGAATAGATCTAACACGCTTTAAATTGAGGAAAAGGCTTTGTTGGCCTTGTCATATACTCTGCATCGCCTACTCTGACTGGCAAAGACATTTTACGAGTTGCAGGACTTGATTTCTTTCCACAATTCATTGGCAGAGAGAAACGTTTTAAATTCGGCCATCTTGTCGTTGTGAGTACTGATCTCATTTAAGCTGATGTTATATTTTATTTCACAATTCTACGTTTGCCTAATATATGATTTTTCTCCGGCGTTGCGAAAATGTTTATTGATATATTTTATAGGTTTAGGGACTGTATCCAGTTATCGTTCGTGTTCTCATCGGTCGTTTTTTTTTTTTTTTGTTTTTTTTTTTTGGTAAAC
>JAVFBW010173932.1:0-11010 GCA_034783835.1 Mopalia ciliata
TGTCCGTCGTCATATAAGTGAAATACCCTTGAGTACGACGTTAAACACCAATCAAACAAACAAACAAACAAACAATCACTTAGGGTTGTTTTAAGCACGAATCCATTTCTTTCAACTTATTTAGCGTTTGTTGCAAATGCTGGTAATCGTGACATCAACCCATCCAGACAGTGTAATATTGATCCATAGGAGTGTAGCGCCGATGTCACTCCAGTTTAGAGAACAAATTAGTTCCATTGGGAGGTATGGGGATATACCATTACACATGTTATTGGGGGTCAATGCAAACATACTGCCACACCGGTTTAAAATAAAATTCACAAACAGAAGCATTTAAAGACCGACATAATTGTCATCTCAACATTGAGACAAGTTTGCTTGTAAATTTGATGCGTAATTCAGGGTTTTCAAACAATTATAGGTCTGCAAATGTACGGCGATCAATTTATCTTATCGTGTTTTATGGATTTACTTTGTATAGGTTTTAGCAAAGGTTTTGATACATTTCAGTAAACGAATTACGATCCATTGAGGACAATGATACCTCCCTAATCAATTTAAGTGAAACTAAAGCGCCTCGCAGTTTTTTTTACAGCCTTGTCTGATAATTTCAGGAATTGCCGATATTTCTATATAAAATGTATATCCATGGCGATTTAAAGATCTCTTAGACAAACTGTGGAAACCAAATGTCCCGTTTTTTTGTTCGAGTTGTCAAAATGATTTTCAAAAAACTTGATATGATAAGAAATATTTATGTTGTTATGCATGTAGAACAAGATGCACGTATAAAGTATAACGACTAGATCGTATATTGTTTTTTCGAACCTATAATTTTCAACGTTAGTGATGTACTACCGAACCTAAGTAGCGCAAGCTATATAATGTCAGCGAAAGCCATACAAACACATACATGTATTGGTATAATACTTTTGCCAGTTGTTCATCATCATAAAGGTATTTTAGCCTTGAGATATTGAATATTTCTCATCAATTAAGCAGGTTTTGCGGAATACCAAACACGGGAAGAACTGTCATACACTGCTGTTTTATAAACTATAAACGTGCCGATAGACTACTCCGGCGAATTGTTGATGAGTGACCATAACCATGTTGAAATAGTTCGTCTACCCCGCTGTCAATTTGTCTGGATACGTGGGAATTGTTATTCACCTAGGGTTGTTTCAAGTAGGGCTAAATATCTTTCAACTTATTTAGCGTTTTTTGTGAATGCTGGTCATCGTCATATAAAACACATCCAGACAAAATGTATTGATCCAAAGGTGCCCAGCGTCGATGCCACTCCCGCTTAGGGAACAAATTAGCTGCACTGTGACGGATACAGAAAAAAGGGTTCCAAACTAAAAATACCAAAAATAAGGCATGTAGGTCACGTCATGTGAGCTTCAACATTTTAAGTAATTAGCTTCACTTCCAGTGACATTCTAAATTCTGTCCATATCTAGCATCAAAGGAATGTTAAGATTAAGCCAATTCTCCCTTTCAGTCCTTTATCCGTATATAATAACAACACAAAATATGGCTCTGAAAGACCGGGCGGGCGGTTGGAGGGAGGTTCATGTTGCCCTGGTGTTCTCAGAGCTAAAGGGGAAAAGCAAGCCGATCTGTTTGTTGCACATGTCTGTATCGCTTCCTGTATTTGTCCCGTCCTGTCATTGTTTGTTGCCAGTGCTGTCGAGGGTTTCCTTCATCCATTGGGCTGGCACGTGTTCGTGTAAGTGAAATACCCTTGAGTACGACGTTAAACCCCAATCAAACCAACTAAAAGAACGGTGTTTAAACCACCGCGAAACAAGTTTAACGCGGTCACCGGAAGTCAAGTAGAAGAGCGGGAGACTATACTAACTATAACCCAACATATCGACTCTAATTTGCTGGTATCAGAAATATGAAGAACTGGTTTGCTCATCGATGTTCCTCGGGTTAAAAATATTAAGTAAAAAAAAAGACAACCCTTAGAATCCACATTCACCGCTTCGTTTAACTGAATACTGTTTACTTGTGCGTTTGGTGTTTCGATACATTGGTGACAACAAGCTTGTGATTAAGGTGAATATATTTGCTGATAAACTTTCTGCCAAACTCCGATTCTTATGAATCTTATCATTTTAGCTCATACAGTGTACAACATATACGCATGTCGTTTTCGAATATATGTATTAATCTACAATATACTGTAATTGACCCCATTTCCAAAGTTTAAATAACAATTTCCGAAAAGGCAAGAAGGACGGATATGGGTCATAGCTATATATCTTTTGTACAAACGTTTGTGGCTTAGCCTCTACCTCTTGTGAGGCAAAGAGACCCATGTAGCTGCCAGGAATGAAATAGGTTTATCATTACCGGCAGCATTGCGTCCCCGAATGTAATACATTAATTTTGTTGCAGGAACAAGCATTCTCTGTCCGATACAAACAATTTGCCACGTGACTAAACTGTTGTATCAAACATTTTTGCTGTGTGAATTTTGCTCATATTAAATCGGAATACATATTTACTGATATTTAATGTATAAACAATACTTATCACAGAACAATCCTGGTAATTCAAACCAAGAACCGTTGTTATTGTGTATTATTGTTGATTGGAGGATAAGTACAAGGAAAGCTATCCATTCATAAATAATTTTATCACATTCCATAAAGTAATTTAAATGCAACTTATCGTTGTCCTTTTACGCCTACCATTGCGTAATGTTGCTCAAAAATGTCAGAATGGTCTCAACTTCATACCTTGTTTACCCGAAATTTATTAATTAATTAGGCAATACAAGCGCAACAACTAATTATTGGTATACTATATATATAAGCAAAATGTGAAGAAAACAAAACAAGCACAATCCATAAGTATATTGTTATTTAAGTGTATACTGGGCCATCTTGACAGTGAGCTTCTACATAAACTGATGTCGATACAAATAAATATCTTAGGAACTCATATATGATTCGTGACCAGTCTTTTATATTCAGACAGATATTATCGACAGAGTTGAAGATAATAGATATCCCGATCTGACATAGGCCTACTCGCTTGTGGATATCATTCAGTGCGACCGATTCTGTGCAATCTGACATCTAATGTCGTTTCGTGCGATGGCTTTTTTGTACTGGTTTGTGTCTGAACTGCATAAAAACTTTTGATATAAAATATAAATGGCAGTATAATTAATAACCTTCGTTGTGACATATTAATGAGTGTCAGTTTATGTAGAGAACTATTTATATCCCCTGATTGACAAATAAAACGTAGAAGATTTATACATAAACAATGCAACATTCTGTACCATTTTCCGTGCAGATGTTTCTTTGCGAATGTAGTAGACGACTTTGCCATTGAAATTATTTCCCAGCATATTCACTCCTACAGTAAATGTATGTACGGAAGTTGTCTGGCCAGTGCCGTGTAGTCTGTTTCGACTTGACAACCACATGTGGAGATGTCCCATAGATCAAATTAATCTCATCATCTCCACAAATAACCAACTACAGTATTCCATTGATCTACGTGTAATGCATTGTCGGGAAAGTATTTCGTGTATTAGAAGATATTGTCATGTTAGGCAGATGTCCGTCTTCCACGACATACGTGTAACATTTTAACATCACATTTTTTCATCAAAAATCATCTTAATACGTTTCCAAAGCAGTAAATCCATTAAAAATAAACAACCTTGAAGACAAATTAAAAAAAAAATAATCTAAATTTTTGGGACTTTTTTTTTCTAATTTTTTTTGTTTTTTTTTAAATCGCTTTTTTCATCAAATATGCCATCTATATGTTTCTTCACAACAATAAATCTATGAAAAGTAACCAACTTACACAAAAGATTTCGATTTTTCCATAAAATTATTACATTACTGGTTGAAGTAGACTTTTTTTTACAACTCATTTTTTCATTAAAAGCCATTTATTTACGTCTTTATAACAGTAAATGTATTAAAAATAACCAACTTAAGACGAACAATTTCATTTTTTTTTTTCATAATGTTTCGACTTTTAATGGGATGGGGGGGGGAGGGGAGGGGGGTAATCGGAAATCTTTTGTGTTAAGTTGTTTTTTTGTCATAGATTCATTGTTCTGAAGACGCATACAGATGACTTGATGAAAAAAGCGATGCTCAAAAAAAAATTATTAAAAAAAATGTTTTAAAAAAAATTTGAAATTTTTTGTTTTAAGTTTATTTTTAATAGATTTACTGTTATAAAGACGTAAATAGATGATTTTTGATGAAGAAATGAGCTGCAAAAAAAATTATTACATTAGTGATTAAAAATGCATGTGTTGACTTCAACCACTAATGTAATAATCTTCAAAACTTGATGTAAAAATCCTAAATCTTTTGTGTAAAGTTGAGTATTTCTTATACATTTATTGTTCTGAAGACGCATATAGATGACATTTGATAAAAAAGCGATTTTAAAAAAAGTTAGAAAAAAAAAGTCAAAAATTTTTTTTTTTAAATTTGTCTTCAAAGTACGTTATTTTTAATTGATTTACTGTTCTGTTCTGAAGATTTTTGATAAAATAATGAGATGTGAAAAAAGATTTTATATTAGTGGATTTTTATGACATTAGTGGCATAAGCTACATACGCCAAACTTCCTGATATACTTCCTCCGTTTCTTCCAAAACGCTATGCTGATAATTTTGTATTTTTTTTTTTTCGTTTATCACATCGTAATTAAACGGTCCAAGTGACAACCTAGTTCTGCCAGTTTATATATGACAATGGTGCTTTATGTTTCTGATAGCCAGACGCGAGTTCAGAATACTGTGCGCTCTTTGCAGCTCTTATAACCCTCTATTATAGAACGTTATAGCTTGTCAGTGCAATGGGGGAGGGTTCGATCTGACAAACAAGCATCACCCGGTTATTTTACTTGACAATTCTCAGCCAAGTGCTCAATATAGATTTTAAAACACGTTATGACAACAGATGTACTGGTTGTTTAGCCAATGTAAGCATGGTTTCCGTCTCCCAATGTATAAACACGTATCCTATTGGTCTGGAAACCAAGAAAGAATGTTTCCCGTGAGGGCATTAACTTCCAGTAAGCTTTTTGAATATCATTAATGTATATTTAAAGCTACAACGCGTTTTCCAATAATTAAGAAACCAAGAATTTGATTTGTTTGTTTGTTTTCCATGTCTTGCCATTATTCCCAATTCATGCATTAGCATTCATTACATTTATATCATTTGTATGATGCATAACGATCTGATTGATTGATTGATTGGCGGTTTACGCCACATTTAGAGGAGATTCAGCTACGCTGTGGCGTGAAAATAGTCTTTTTCTCTCCAAGTTTCTTTATTTAAAGACAAATTTCAAACAGACTGCACCTTGGCAGTAAAGATCAACAAAAAAGAGAAACAAATCAAACGAAAAGGACGTACATTAATTTATACTTTTTTGTGTGTGTTTTTGTTGTGTTTTTTTATATTAAATTAAATATCAAATATTTCATTTTATGTACAAAACTTGTCAACTTTTTTTGTGTGTGTTCATATACAAAAACTTGTCAACATCGTGTTTGATACAGTTATGTACAATTCACATTCAGATATTTTTATTGACGTGAGCATACGTATGCTCCTTGTCACCATAGGTGCCAAGTACATAATATTTTGGCGGGTAATTAAAGAAACCACAGAACAACAAAAACAAAAAAACTTTGACTAATTAAAACAAAGATCCCAAACATAATGTGTTTTACGTGAGACTAAAGAGAGAAGAATAGGTGACTTTAACTAACTTCTCCGCTTCATATAAGAAACGGCCAGTTTTTCTAAATGTAGCTGTTGATGTAGTAGTCATTAAGGTGACAACTTTAAACATGCTTGGTTTTCTCCAAAAGTAAGGCTTAATATATTTAATTCGAAAATCAACATATAACGGACAGACAAACATTGCATGATACTCATCTTCTACACAGTTTAATGAACAGAGAAGACTTATTCTTTCATGCCTTGTTACCCGATTACTACCGTGTCTACCGGTTTCAATCCTAAATTATGAGATGAAGTTCTAAAACGGGTCAACGCCGTTCTGTGTTTACAATTTAAGACCTTGTCTAGGTTAACTGAAAATTAAAAATCTTTTTTCAGGTATCTGTACAATAATAGCTTAACAGAATCATACTCTCCAACTACTTGTTTAGCAAAATTGTCGACAATACGTTGTTTGAAAATAGTAATGAACATGTTAACATTCACACTGCTTGGAAATAGCCAAACTTCCCTGAAACCATATTTGTTCAAAGCATCTTTCCCCAGCGATACCCAGTTTACTCCAATTTAGCTTTGTCTTATCCCCACACCCCACAACCATACATAATAATACCACCACCATTTACTCTATCATTACATTCCATTAACAGAATAGAAAATATATTACAAAGACATGACAAGCTACCCAACTTCTAAATGCCACTCAAACAAGATAGAAAATGTATGTTTCAAAATAAAATGGTTACAATTAGACAGTTTTAAAAAATATTTGACAATTCCAACTAGCCTTCGGTAATAAAGTGGAGTTCTTCCGACTTCACTATAAACTGCAGCAGTCGTAGTGGATGCGTAGACATTTAAAAGCTGCTTGAGAAATTTAAGGTGTAACCTTTCAATGGAAGTAGCTTTGTGTTATCCCCACACCTCACAACCATACATAATAATACCACCAACAAAAGAATCGAAAAGTTCACATGCTATACTAACCTGAATACCATATAACTTTAATTTGTTCTGTAAAAGGTAAGTTACCCTAACACCTTTGTCAGCTAATGTTTTCTATTCTTGAGTACAATTACAGTTTGATGACATAACGATACCTAAATAAGTCAATCCATTCACTGATTCCAGCAAATCACCGTCATAGAAACATTTTTCGTTTTCGGCTAACCTCCCACCATTTCGAAAAACCATTGTTTTTGTTTTAACTCTATTTACTTTTAATCCCCATCTTAAGCTATAGTCATACAAACAATCTAAACTATTTTGCAGCCCTATGGCAGTTTCTGATAAAATGACAATGTCGTCTGCCAATAGTAATAGATATAAAGATAGTTCATTCAAGCGTACATTAGACGTAGTATTACACAGTAAATGTTGTTCCAGATCATTGATAAACATTGAAAACAAAATAGGTGAAAGGACTTCACCTTGTCGAAGACTATAGTTGCATTCAAAATAAGCGCTCTGTTTCCCTATATTTTTTACACAAGATTTTACAGAGAAATGTAAAGGTTGTACCACTCGTAACATCTGACCTCATACATAGTTTAATAAGTATATACCACAGCGCTCTTCGATCAATACGTTCGAACGCTTTTTCTAAATCAACAAATGCTGCATATACCTTTTTCTTGCTGACAAATAACTAGATACCGTATTATAAAGACAAAAAACTGCATCGATGTTACTGGGGCCTTATTTAAAACCAAATTGTGGGTCTGTTTTTTTCTCATATGCTTTGTCCCATTGAATTAATCGATTATTTAGAATATTCGTATATAATTTCGAAAAACAGCTTGTGAGGGTTAAACCTCTGTAGTTAGAAGGCTCCTCTTGGTCACCATTTGTATATATTGGGATAATTATACCTTTTGTCCGTGAAGATGGAAAAATACCGTTTTGAAAATAGTTGTTAGTTTAGGAGAAAGAACATCAACGCAGCTTTTGAAAAACTCATTTAACAAAAAATCATCACCATAGGCTTTGTTAAATTTAAGGCTTTTGATAGCATTTCTGACCTATTCCACATGTATAACTACATTTAACTCCTGATAATCACATTCAATTCTTGATGAATATCAATGTCGAGTTTTTCGTTTTGGTGAGCCACCAGCACTATGTGTTCTGTTGGCTTTTAACCAATGGTATTTGCCATTGTGCCCTCCTCAAGATGGCGGAGGTGGGAGAGCTGTAGAGGGAATCTCAAGGCCTGATGTCTACTTCATCCCCTCCACGGCATCAAAGCGGTTTGCCACAGAAACCGACTCCGACCCAAGGAACATGCTTGTTGATGATTTTGGAGAGAGGGGGTCCACTTACTGCTGTTACGAGATCTTTGAGGTACTGCTACAGGTAACTAAAATTTTCTGTAATTTAAGTAAATTTGACGCCTGTTCTCTCTGGTGCAGTCCACAAGAATGTCACCCAATCGCATTTAAGTTACTTTCTTATGAGTTCCTGCCGTTGCTACAATGGTCTTATTTAAAGCAAACGGCGATATTTTTGTTGCAGACTTATTTTCATTTTTACTACTGATCACAATTAATTTTGGCCAGTTATGTTTTACTTTTTCATTTACATTACGTTTCAACAATTTTTTTTTCCATAATTGATAGGATTGGGAGCTGTTGCCATCATGTGGTGGATTACGTGTTACCACCCACGTCCCCACCCGCCACGGAGTAACGAGGAGAGTTAGAATTTTATTAATTAAGATGGAAATCATCTTTGATCATTGCAGAGGTCGGCAACAAGACGATTGATCAGAACGGGCCAATCCAACCACCCGTCTAGGAGGATATTGAGCCAAAGTGGCACCCTTTTGCCAGCCAAGTTTTGACTCAGTCACTAGGATCTCATTCTCCTCCGACACGGCATACAACCCATGGTCAACAGACTGCCTCTTACGATCAACCGAGGAAGCCAGGGAGTATTCTGCAGTGCAGGGTTGATGTTAAATGGCACACTCGCTCCCATGTGAAATACTGACTATCCCAAGTTTCTGAAATAGTAGGTACATACTGTGATCGACCTACATTATGCGGTTAAGAAACAATAGTTTTCTTAGCATATATCTAGCAGGATCTTAAAGACCTACTCAGATATCCTTGATTACAGGGATGGAGTATCGTATACTATATCTAGGATAAGCTAGAATATGTTTATGAAACATAGCACCTGTGTCATTTCCTCATTCTAAGCAAACGACCGGATAAAGTAACCAGATGACATGCAGCATCAGCTGTCGGAGTGGTTAAAGAGAGCCAACAAATCCGACTGTTTACAACTGCCGCCTATCTGTGGCAAGTCAACACGGTGAGCTAATGTGCATGTTATCTCAAATACCTATTTAAAGACAAAGGAGTGGGTTTTAAAAATTTCTTTTTGAGGTATTTTTGTAATATGACATTTGTTAATACTAAACAACCTTTGAAAATAACAAAAATCTATCAATTTGCTTAAAAACTACAATTTTGAGGGGGCGGAGAAGGTGCAGGGTTCTGTACGAGGATTCCTTTGGATTCTTGTCGTATTTAGGTACTGCGGAATAAGAAGTGGACAACCCCACGTCATATAAATGAAATACCCTTCAATATGCTGTTTAACCTCAATAAAACACACAAATAGGTTTATTGAAATTACAAACACTTACTGTTTGTACACATCTTTATGGGAAAATCCAGATAAAGTTTCAGTTTCGCCTAGTTTGAAATCTTAAATCCATTTAGATTTAGAATACGGTGTAGGTCTTACTTTACAATATACCTTCGAACAGAAGGTGACAAGCGCATTGCACGACAAAACACTGTGCCTCGTTTAGCATGATTATTACGTCGTATATGGGGAAACAGAAAATAAAGACAATGTTCATATCTTAATAGAGTGCGATATTCTGTGTTCATGAAACTTATAATATAATAATATTTGCATACGCTTTTGTGCATTTACTGTCGCTGATTTCCCATGAAACCAGATATATTTCCGAAAATTATCTTGTATCTGTTAGGTATAGTGCTTAAAACATACACAAGAGCTCGAAAGAGTGACAATTAAGCCTCCTGTTTCCACTTGTATCGATTCTATCTTTATTCAATGGTGACAGCTTAGTGTAAGCCAGATTACGGTTCTGCAAATAACGTGATGAATTGTCATTCGTGGCGTTTTATTTATCAATGTTGTAGCAAAGGTGTTTAATATCCTTCAATATAGAAAATAATCGCATATAGAGCAATATACAGTGTGGTATGGGTAAACAGTACTATCTACGCGAAAAACAATATCACGACGGAAATCTAAGTTAGGATCTGTTGGGAACACACAAACCTCGTCAATCAAGCGAAACTAGAGGGTCCAAATGTCAGTGTGACAGCCTTATCTGATAATTTCACTTATTGTCAATATTCTATATAACATATACATTCATGACGATTGAAAGATCTTTTTAAGATAAACTGTGAAAACAAATTCACCATAATTTTATTCTCGTTTTCAAAACATCTTAGTAAATCGTATTAGATTTATCCTTAAATAGAAATATTCATCAAAATAGTTTTGACATCAGCTTTGCCCCACAGCGTAGCTGAAATATCGCTGAATGTGACATCAAGAAATCAATCAGTTATTATATTGTTTTCATCATACGGCATGAGTGTACAACATACTACAATTATGCCCTACATTGTTATTTCAACGCATATGTTTTTCTCTGTTACTTGCTCTGATCTGTACAAATATGCCTTCAAAAGTTGTAATAACATACGATATATTTGTACGATACAGCCATATGAACATATAGATGCAATAGTGTGCCAGTTTTATCGGTAAGAGATTCAATACTTCGGATCAATTAACCATGTTTTCATGAATACCAGAAACGAAAAGGTGTATTCTACAATGCTCTTTAGTAAACCATGCTTGTGCGAAAATAATACACAGACGATCTGTTGATTAGTAATGCTAGCCATGTTGAGCTAGTCACCGTCTCCTCCATCCAGCCCACTGCCAATTATCCTAGATACGTGGGGAGGGTTATTCACTTAGGGTTGGCCCCGTGAGGGAGCGGGTGGACCATGGCCCTGCAGAATACTCCCTCGGCTTCCTCAGTCGATCGTAACAGGCGAGAAAAGAGGTTGCTTTCTGCTACCCTGGTGTTCGCAGAGCTAAAGGTTAACGGAAAGCAGGTTTGTTTGTGATGTTCTGTATTTTTGTCCGTCGTCATATAAGTGAAATACCCTTGAGTACGACGTTAAAC
>JAVFBW010173965.1:0-11008 GCA_034783835.1 Mopalia ciliata
TTATATCTACATTATTGAGGCTTCGACACAAATCCTCTTTGTTGAAGGGAAGTTGTATTTTACCCAGGATTAACAACAAAGGAAGGATTTTTACTGATTTAAGTCAAAATCAATAGGGGAATGTCAAGAGATTATTTATTTGCTATTTACTACAGGAAAACCCTATAAGTAGAAATAATATCTACTCAGGCAGGATATATTAATCATGGAATAACATTGTATGTCTTTTTTATATGCAGCGTATGTAGAGAGGCTTTTGTAGATTGGACTGGGGATGTTCAATATTTCAGTTACTTTTCAATTACTTAATATTTAGTTCAACAAATGTTACTTTTCAGTACTAGTAAACCCGCTGTCTACCTTATGGAATAAAGTGTTCTGACGAATTGCTCAAATTGAACAAAGCATAATATTTGACTATTATATCAAAATGTCATTTAACAGCGCTTACAACCAGTGCTACAATACAAAATCCCCAAGAAAAATATAAAGTATATCAGATTAAGAGATATGTAACGTGACATATTTTCAACAATCATCACATACCAATTGGGCATTCAGAAAAAGTGAATGGTTTCTGATTATTAAGAACATTTTGAAGTCAACGATTTCGTGTTTGGTGTTGCCTAATATCGTAAGTACGTTAAAAATCAAATATAATATAGAACTGTGTCAACTCATCTTGGAGGATTTGTTTTATTTTCAAGTTTATAAGCTAGTGACAAAGAAAGTTTTTTAGAAGGTTATTTTACTTTGCACAAAGGCCCAGGAAGAAGAAAAAGGATTGTTTGGCTATCAGCAGATAAACTGAAAAGTGATGGTTGTGTTTGGTATTAATGCCAAATGTCTTAAGTATAGGTTAAAAATCAAATATAATGTAGAACTGTGTCAACGTCACACTTCGGAAATTAGTTTTATTCTTAAGTTTACAAGCTGTTTGTAATGGAAGCTATGGTACTTACCACAAAGACCCAAGAAGAAGAAGGAGTGTAATCAAATGAAGGCTTAATAAGAGCGATGGTCTACACACAGCGTCAGGAAGCACTGATGGTTTCAAAATGCTGCACAGAAACATAGAGGTAAAGCCATACAATTAGAGGGAAAACACTGATGAGTAAAGGCCAAACAGCTCGAAGCCTAAACGTAGTCCACAGTCCAAAGTCACACCAATAATATGGCTTTATTCAATGGTTTGGAAACTAATACATTTGATTAAAGGTCAGAAAGCAAAAAAGCATCACAGAAGAAAATACTATAAATCCAATTGATCATTCCTAAAGGAACTAAGACAATATTTCAACTGCTCTTGGCTTTTATTAATCTTCCGGTAAATACCAGAAGAACAAGCTAAACAATGTTATTTTACACTGGAGAACAATACATTGAAAATATAAAAAAAACATGTACCATTTTATGGCCATGTTGGCATCACCTTTTTACTATTAGAATACATTCTTACAATGTAATCGCAATAGCTATCCCTAAAACATTTACGAGTTCAACAAACTATAGATACATTAAGTTAAGCAATTTTATCTTTGAATTAAGAATTGGGCCGAAATATGCAGAGTTTATATGTTATATGTTTATAATGCAGAGAACACTACATGCAGAGAACACTACAACAATATTTCACGGTAGACAACAAAATACCTGTTGAATCTGGGTCACCTTTCTCTAATCATCTGCCAAAATATGATGACTGCTCTTGGCTTGTTCTAGTCTTTTAATGAAGCCATTAAATGTCAATTGAACGTTTTCTTAAAATAGATAACATAAAAGTTTAGACGACATCTGTGATTATTTTCTAAACGTGCAAATTATATGTCACTGATAAGAGAAAGTACCATTCCGAGGATAAACGGACCTTCGGCCTCATTTGCAGCAAAATATGCCAGATTAAACAGTATGCGAAAAGAAAAGGTATGGTCATTTACAACAAAATGCATACTGAGAGAACATCAGGCCATAATAAGCTTCCAGAAACCACACACAGTCCATTCCTGTCTGTCCCTGCCTTCAGCGTTGTTGATACACAAGGCATGCCATTCGAAAATAGAATTGATTCTACTTCCCTCGTCGAGACAAACAGGAGAACCTGTAAACTTAACGCTCAAAATTTCTTAAAGTTACCTCATACACGATCCATAGGTATTTTTGTTGGGTGTATCCCACCTTGGAAAGTCTTAATTATTTTTTTCAGGAAGATACAGTTTGACTTAACTTTAATCTGAGTGATGGGCACAAATTGGTTCATTTTGAGCACAAGGGGTCTAGCAAGACCTTAAACATCATATTGAAATCATGTCGACTGGAAAAGAGAAACAAAAGGAACTAAAATTTAATTGATGTACTGGTAAATGTGAAACTTCTTCCTTGCCAGACATCTTGCAACTCTTATTGTACCCAGCTGTGATATTCATTGCTTGAATTTTTATTTCTTTGGATACCAGTTTGTGGTCAGATTTTTCCTAACCTATGCTGATCTTCGAGGTACATAGTTATCCACTATTATCTATACCATGGACAGGGTCATTAAATTGTCTCGAGATGTCTGCAGGTTACCAATAACAACTCAAGAGAAAGATATTTTCAGAAACTTGTCTCCCTGAGTTTCTCTAGAATATCAGATGACTCATTGGTTTTAATTTGTCGTTGAATGGGATTTATTTTTTACAATTTTAAGTGGGGCATTAGTTGCACTGTTAGCATGTTATATTTGTTTACGGTCATGGGAATACGTAAAAAGGAGCGCACGTTTAAACGAGGCCTACCTTTCATCAATTCCCATCAATATTCAGAGTTGTCTGTGTGTTATATTACGACACACACTAGTATCGTTACTGGTTATTATACTGTTGTATTGTTGCGCTATATAATGTTACCTTTTATTGCAGACATAGTTAATTGAAATTTAAATAAATCACACCTGAAAACAATACTCTAGTCGATTTATTAGGGTAGATTATATTTATCGATGGATAGAGTTATATGATTTGTCTATCAAGTAGCTATTGACTTATATGACACGTTATGGGTGCTAGGTCTCCATTGGGTACTTTATTACCAGATGATACTTGATCAGTGTATGGTTATGCCGTAACCTGGAAATAACGCAATTGATTCTCCTTGTTTCGATTAAAATCCTGTCATATAAGTTATTTTTATGCGTCCGGCTCTGTGGAAGTGTTTACTTGCCAAATGAGAAATAAGTAGTGCATTGAAGAGCTGGTGTTGAGTTACCTTTGATGCTAAAGTCAGGTGAATTGTCGTCATCCAAACGGCACTGTACCAAACATCCGCTCACCTTTCTTGAAACCTAATCGATCATAGCTCTTATCAACGATCGCTATTTGTACATTTGTCAGTAATTTGATGCCACAACGAGTTAAGGACTTGATTAGAAACAAGTACCCCTGGTTTTCAGTGACGTTTGTTCAATTGCTCAGCATAGCCTGCTGGTTGTGTTCCGTTGGCGGAGACTTTATCGATGTTAGACGTGATACCCAATCAAACAGTTAAATCTCCTGCCGAGAAGTGTCCGCTGATTGATCCGGTCGCCGGTGTGAAATGAGCTTTATGGAGTTTTCTATCTTCTACTTGATAACTTAGTGAAGCATATGACGTCTCCATAAAACTGTGTATTTCCTGAAACGGTAATTCAGATGCAAACTGATTCACTATGTGATAAATTCTAGACAATTTAACAGCAAGTGAAAAAATGTTCTCAAGCATCTATGCAATATTTCAAGAGAAAGAATCGCCCTAAACTTGTAAACAGCGTGTAGAGTCTTTTAAAGAATGGCTCATGTTCAGTAAAAGAACGCTTGACGCCAAAACCTTTTTAGGAGGGTTCAAGTTGACGTTTTAATGGGCGAAACAGGTTGCATTGAATTGAATCCCTAGCAATTATTTAACTTGCTTTTGTCCACATATATTTTGTGTGTCCAATAATGAGCCTATCCACTTCACAGACGTAACCAGTCAGCATTTTATCAATACACCCAATAATGCAATTGTACTTGATTTTAGATACGTTTTATTGGTTATCTCCAAGTATTCTCATTTTGGTCTGTAGGGTATACTGAGACAGTGTATTTGTCTGTCAAGTAGATCAGTATCGCTCTCAGTAATATATAAACGTTGTTGAAGCAGCACTGGTTTTAATAGCAATCTTTGGTCTTGGTACTTTCAAACCAGATGGTACTTGATCAGGATATGGTTACGTTGTGACGTACCAATTATATCATTGCTTCTTTTGTTTCTACATTAATCAGGTCACACATTGTGGTTTTTGAAGAACGGCTATCAAATGTATTAGTATCACTATTATCAGGCGGATTGTTTTAAATACTTTAGAAAATAATGCAATTAAATACAGCAGTGTACAAAACACCTGTTTACCGTTCTTGAAAGCGCACCAATCAAAGCTCTTAACAACGGTAGCTTGTTTTATATCTGTCGGTTACATAATATCACAGGGCGTTAAGGACTTGATTAGCGACAATTACATTGGGATTTTGTTCTGTCATTTTTATCCAATTGCCTCGAAATGTTTGCTGTTCATATTATGTTACTAGAGAATTTATCCCTATTCGATGCAATACATCATCAAGCTGTGAAATCGCCTGTAGTGAACTGTTTGCTGATTGATCCGGTCGTTGATGTAAATAACATTTTAGGACAACTATTGAAACTTAATGACAGCTTAATAAATCCATCCTTCTAGTTTCTCCATACATGATCCATGTCGTGTCCAAACAAAATGAACAACTAATGTATTGAATACATTTTTATGGCCAAGAAAGAAAGAGTTGGTTGCCGCCATGGAGATTCGAACCCGGGTCTCCTGCTAGCCGGGTACATTTTATATAGAGGCATTTGTCATTAAACAATGTATGTACACAATTTGAAAATCCTCGCCATGAAAATGATTGAAGGATGAAATGGACAATGTTTTATAAAGATGGTTTAAACATTTCTTCCTGAACCGATGGGAACTATGTCAGTTTATTTTCAGACAGGCTTCCGGATGTTGTAATTGAGATGAACACTTTCGTACCAAAATACTCTTATTTACATTTGGGGCTGTTTGCTTTTTTAATATTGTCTGACTACTGAGATTAGATAAGTGAAAGTCGTTATGTGTTTTTTTTTTGTAGCTTTTAATACTAATAATCAGTTTTATGTACTAGCAGTTAACTTTTCAGCGCACTGACCTCTTTAAGAGTTGTGTCAAGTGAAGCTCTCAACAAATTGGACAGGCTGTATTTCTGTGGCATTTGACGCACTATGATTAAAACTGAACAACCTGTTTTTATGTGGCGTGTAACGCACTATAGATTGAAAATGAACAGCCTGTTTTTCTGTGGCATCTAGCACAGTGTAAATTGGGTAGCCTGTTTTTCTGTGACGTCTAACGCACTGGAAATTTGGCAGCCTGGTTTTCTGTGGCGTCTAACGCACTATAGATTAAAAATGAACAGCCTAGTTTGCTCCAGCGTCTAACGCACTATAGACTAAAAGTAAACAACCTATTTTTATGTGGCATCTAGCACAGTGTAAATTGAACAGTTTGTTTTTCCCTGACATCTAACACAGTGTACTGATGTCTACATTGTCACTGTCCAGCACACTGAAAATTGAACAACCTGTTGTTCTGTTGATTGAAAATGAACAGCCTGTTTCTATGGCATCTGTAAATTGAACAGTCCATTTTTCGGTGACGTTTAGCACAATGTCAAATGAACTGCCTTTTTGTATGTGTTCTCTGCACTGTTTATTGAGTAGCTTGTTTTTCTCTGGCGTCTAAAAGGCTGTTAATTTGATCATATGTTATTGTAGTCATTTAGGGGGTAAGTTTACTGATTTTCCTAAACTGAACCAAGTAAGCTACATGAGTTCTCATGCATTGTTTTCACCAAGAACCATGTCAGCTCAAACGCAGAGAATTTGTGTCCCAAAATTGTGTATATTCTAAATTATTTATCGTTTTGTAAACGAAATCACGACAATTTCTATCAATATTTCATGGATTAATGAGTAAGGAAGTACATCCGCCTGTAAATACGATGATTTGTATAACTTTTATCTTTTGCGTTCCCTCAAATTTCCCTAATAACCAATCAAAACAAATTTTCCTAATAACCAATTTAAACAAATTTCCCTTATAACCAATCAAATTTTTTTTCTAATAACCAATCAAAACAAATTTCCATAATAGCTTATCAAAACAAATTTCCATGATCAAAACAAATTTCCCTTATAACCAATCAAAACAAATTTCCCCAATAACTAATCAAAACAAATTTTCAGAATAACTAGTCAAAACAAATTTCCCTACAAACCAATCAAAACAAATTTTCCTAAAAACCACTTCAAACAAATTTCCCTTATAACTACTCAAAACAAATTTCCCTGATAACGAATCAAAACAAATTTCCCTAATAACCAATCAAAAAACATTTCCTAATACCTAATAACTAATCAAAACAAATTTTCCTAATAACTAATCGAAACAAATATTCCTAATAACCAATCAAAACAAATTTCTAATGTAGGAACACCAATTTGTTGTTAGTTTAGGTGTATAGCGTACCATAGTTACCTAGATTCTTAGAAATAAAGGTTCTTTGATATTAGAAGAACGGGCGAAATACTGTTGCTGTCATGGCTCCCTGGTGAAAGCCAAAATTCTAGTCGGGATAGGGGCATTTTCCATTTCAGTTTTACTAGGCTGCAACTCATATCATTTTCTCTATTCCAGATTCGGTTAAAAAACATTATGAATTCATGCCGATTGAAGAAGAAAACCCACACTATTCCTACTGATGAGGAAACCCAACAGAAACGCTTATTGGGGTTTGTCTTGGAACGTGCTATCTTTTGGATATTAATTGAGAACCAGATAAAGAATATATAGGATTTAATGATTTTTTTATGTGAGATGAGATGAAATCAGTTTCATATCAATGTTTTCAAGCAGGCTGTCTTTCTGCCAAACTTTTCGGTGTTTTTTTTTTAAGCAGGGTTTGATGGTTGTGAGTGACGGATAATGGTAAACCGAAAAAGGCTTCCGAGAGTGGTGAGAAAATCGAGTTGACTGGGAATGGCTTGTCTGTAAAACTAATAGCTTAGATCAGGTAATAAAACATGTGCCTGACGGGGGCAGCCATAAAAAAATTACCATGTGTCAAACTCCATTAGCACTGCTAAGGTTTCAACAGGTCACCACGCATCTTACGGTATATTCACCTGATAATGATCGGCACATTATAGTCAATGACGTCGAGGGTGGCATCTGTCACATTTGGTGACTTGTTTGCCTACTCCAATGCCTGGATATGGCTATTGTATATACCTATAGTATTTTCTTCATAGTTTACTCTGGTGGTGGATTTTGTTGACAGAAGAAAACTATGATACTGACTGAATTGGTGCAAGACAGCACCAATATCTGAGTTCTCCTCATTTGTATTTGTACATACCTTTAGCATAGCTGTTCTTAAAGCTGACCAGATCAATGCATTGATCACTGGCTTGCCTTAACCCGGTCATTCGTGTAAGGCTACATGGACCAATTTTTCAGTTCCCTGGCTTTAACTACTGTTGCCAGCCTTTTCTGTACCAGTTTGTCAATGTCTATTTTATGCTAATACTTTGTGCAGAGGGGGTTATTTAAGACATGTGTTTTGCAGCCGGTTGGAGATTCATTCTGCAACGTTGAGTTGTGTGCACCGCACTGTAGACCTTCTAATACTGCAACAGCACAGCATTCATTAACACTGCAACAAGCACACACATATTATCACTCAACAGAGTACGAACACAGTTCCCTTAAAAATAAGGAGTCTTTCTGTTCCTGGCTTGTGCGGCCGGGGGCAGTTGTGACAGATTCTTTATATTGTTTTCGATGTGGCTTCAATGGGTTAAACCTTGAAATATGGCTAAACTGGTTGAATTGTTTTGTGTGTCCTATAAGTGTTGAGGATCAATATTATGCAAACACATACCTTAATGATGATGTATGAAGTATTGTATTGTATCGACCCTTCCAGTTTTATACTTAAATATTAATAAAGAGGTGCCTATTAGCCTGTTCCTACAATAAGATGTCATGGGACTAAAACTCAATCGATATATATATACTACAAGTACGTGCGATAGTAATCAATCAGAACGTCTTTGATCCTCAGGTGGTCAAATATTTGATCATTTTATTGCAATACCTAACCTTATTATTCTAGTATAAACCTAGCCTAATTGCTTATTTTGTCATTTTGATTGATGATAAATCGATTATAATCATATCCTGTTGATCCTGCAGCCGTTGGCAAACATGATTGGCCACAGTTGTGACCTATCCGTATATGGGCATTGTACAATTAACTCTTCCTCATACGCTTACGTCATGAAGCTTCTCACCAATCAAGTGCGTTGTAATATCAAACACAAAAACAATATTTCTACATTTGGAAACTGTTTTGTCAGATGAAAATAACATTTCTTTATGTTTGTGGATATTTAAAGCCATTACAAAGGCATAACTTAAAACTGCCAACAAGGAGACGTCATGGCGCATCCAGATTGCTTTGTGGAATGAACCAGGCAAGAGACAGTATAAGCAAAAAGTTCCACCTCAAACGGTTTATGGTGCAAGAGGACTTTTTTAATTTTCGATACAGGATTGTTGTATGATGATCACAACAGATTAAACGCCTTTGAGATTGATAGTTTATAGTTTGTCTTTCGTTATCTTGTAACTGTCAGCGCCGCAGTATAGACACGAACACTTCCAGGACCACAGTATAAACACGAACACTTTAAGTGGCGCATTATAGACACAAACACTTTTAGCTCCGCAGTATAGACGAACACTTTAAGCGGCGCAGTATAGACTCGAACACTTTTAGAGCCGCAGTATAGACACGAACACTTTAAGCGGCGCAGTATAGACACGAACATTTTAGCACCGAAGTATAGACATGAACACTTTAAGCGCCACAGTATAAACACGAACAAATTTTAGAGCTACAGTAGAGACACGAAGAATTTTAGCGCCGCAATGTAAACACGAACACTTTTGGAGCCAAAGTATAAACACGAACACTTGTAACACCACATTATAAACCGTGACGAATACTTTCAGCCCGCAGTATAGACACGAACACTTCTAAGACCCCAGTATAGACAAACCCGTTTAGCCCGCAGTATAAACACGAACACTTTAGAGCGCAGTATAGACACGAACACTTTTAGCGCCACAGTATAAACACGAACATTTTTATCGCCGCAGTATAGAAAGGAACACTTTTAGCGTCGCAGTATATAAACACCAACAGTTTTAGTGCCGTTGTATGGGCACGAACATTTTTAGAGCCGCAGTATTGACACGAACACTTTTAGTAATAGCACTCAGAGTTACCCTCAATAAATCTTTAGACATATTGTCCTATCCTATCATATGTTATGATACTCTATATAAATGTATCTTTAGACATGTTGTCATATCCTATCTAATGTTATGATACTCTATGTAAATGAATCTTTAGACAGGTTGTCCTATTCTATCTTATGTTATGATACTCTATATAAATGAATCTTTAGACATGTTGTCCTGTCCTATCTAATGTTATCATACTCTATATAAATGAATCTTTAGACATGTTGTCCTATCCCATCTAATGTTGTGATACTCTATATAAATGAATCTTTAGACATGTTCTCCTGTCCTATCTAATGTTATCATACTCTATATAAATGAATCTTTAGACATGTTGTCCTATCCTATCTAATGTTATGATACTCTATATCAATGAATCTTTAGACATGTTGTCCTATCCTATCTAATGTTATGATCCTCTATATAAATGAATCTTTAGACATGTTGTCCTATCCTATCTAATGTTATGATACTCTATATAAATGAATCTTTAGACGTGTTGTCATATTCTCTCTAATGTTATGATACTCTATATCAATGAATCTTTAGACATGTTGCCCTATCATATCTAATGTTATGATACTCTATATAAATGAATCGTTAGACATGTTGTCATATTCTATCTAATGTTAGGATACTCTATATAAATGAATATTTAGACATGTTGTCCTATCCTATCTAATGTTATGATACTCTATATAAAATAATCTTTAGACATGTTGTCATATTTTATCTAATGTTATGATCCTGAATATAAATGAATCTTTAGACATGTTGTCCTATCCTATCTAATGTTATGATACTCTATATCAATGAATCTTGAGACATGTTGTCCTATCCTATCTAATGTTATGATACTCTATATAAATGAATCTTAAGACATGTTGTCATATTTTATCTAATGTTATGATACTCTATATAAATAAATCTTGAGACATGTTGTCCTATCCTATCATATGTTACGATACTCTATATAAATGAATCTAGAAATGTTGTCTTATCCTATCTTATGTTATGATACTCTATATAAATGAATCTTAAGACATGTTGTCCTGTCCTGTACAGTATTCCTACTCGGCGACATTATATTATTATTATTAAATATAATAATGGATGACGAAAACAGTCGTCTAAATAACACGGAGTGGTTAGTTTCTTATTTAACAATATTGTTGGCAAACATCGACAAAACATAAATTGTATTCCATAGCAGATTCGGTGGCTATGAACTTATCCTAAGAAATAGGCCATTTGTTTTGCAGAGTCCATTAGACTGTGATAGAAGTCAAACTCGCGCAGTCAACCCTAGCCTGTAAACACCAGAATATTGAGGTAACTACTACTGACTACTAACAACTCAACCACAGAATACAGCTGATTCTTGGTTAGGACAACATGTGCCCAACCATTTTCGAATTGTGCACAAAATACATAATATATGCGATATGGAATACATGATAACGGCGTCACTGGCGTGCCTTGATGAAGGGCGGTAACTATTCAAGCCAACAGTTTAAATCATGTTTCCTGGTTTCACATAATGGGCCTAACAAATAAATAAATAAA